>VRLP01001441.1:0-129476 GCA_009660295.1 Lophius piscatorius
GTGGCAGAGGTAGAGTGTGTGGTGGCAGAGGTAGAGTGTGTTGTGGCAGAGGTAGAGTGTGTTGTGTAGAGTTTGCACGTAAAGCTATCAGAGCAAAATCATGTTAGGTTTAAAGACATGACAATGCAATATTGATTGATTTACATTTTAATTGAGAGCACTACCATGAGTGCTCTCAATTAAAATGTAAATCAATCAATATTGCATTGTCAAACATAAGGTCAATTAATCAGTATCTCATCTTTTTAATCAGTAAAATTTGGTTGCATGTGCTTTACATTTTCAAAACACTTGGCCCAAAGTTTAATAGACACATTTTTCTTAAGACTGGGGCAGAAGGCAAACTTTTCCATAACATAAATATAATTTACAATGTCTATCCACTCCTGTGTTGTAGGGGGTTCAGGAAGCAACCAACACCTTGTTAGTACATTTTTTGATGCTTGAAACATTTGTGTTATAAACATTTTGTTTCTAAATCTAATGCCAATGGATTTTTTCGTTTTTATTGAGTAACTAAAATATCTTTTGTGCTCATTAGGAAGTACTTGGCTGAAACAATTATTCTAAAGAGAAACAGTTTATGATCTGATCTATTCCAGTCAAAATCTGCTGTTTATGACTTGCTGTCCGAGATTCTACCATAAAGAACTCCGATTATTTTATCTTCTCATAAATACACAACTGATAAAAGCATCTGTCAGTCACTCAGACACACGCCAGACACACAAACTCAAACTCACCCTCACCAGACATCACTATGAATGTAGCCGGGAGGCACCTTTACATGACAGTCAAGGTGGGACTGTTGTTCCTTTACCGCTTTAAGCGCTTTAAGGCGAAGTTACAGAGGTGTAATTTGGGGCGGTGTCGTTGTTCCTCCTCCTCTGAGCTGCAATGAGGACAGTGACTGCACCAAATCAGTAGATGGGATTACATGGATCCATTTAATTCCAAATAAAGGCTTAATCAGAAAGAAAATGCTCAATGTGAACAACCCATTAAGAATGTGTTCCAATTAAGAACTCCCAGTTACATTTAAATGTCATTCGTTTTCATGGAGGTAGATGATGTCTTTTGGAATAATCCATTCCTCTTGGTCAGTGCGTGCCTGACTTTGTGACTCATGTGGACATTGCTGACAACACTGCTGGAAAACCTTGAAGATTCAGATTACAAGGATAAATCCCACAACAACACAAGTGTTACATAAACTTCCCTGTTTATGCAACAATAAATAAAGTGATTCAAGATGGGGGGAGACCACTGGTGAAGGTCTCTGCGTGGATGTGGGTTTTAAGGACGAATCGTGTGATGGGAAGTATTGGCTTTTAATGTTACCTAGGATGATGTTGATATAACACATCTGGGGAATTAACCACACAACAGGACCTTGCTAACTAACTTGATGTTAAGTAACGTAATGATGTAATGCTGTTGGAGTAAAGTTACTATAAGGCTTTCTTGTCATCGCCTTCTCCCTCCCTCCCTTGTCACCCAGGTGTTGACAAGTGTTCGGAATTAATGCGTTGGCACACCAGATCCTATTAAATCACTTGTCATACCAACTTAGCCACCGTTGACGATATAGTAGCATATAGTAGCAGCAGATAGTACCAGTTAGTTACAGGAGTTAATAGCAGTCAGTAGATAGTTGTAGTTGGCATATAGTAGCAGTCAGCAGGTGGTAGTGGTCTGTAGCTAGTAGCAGTTACTAGGTCCAGGATCTCTTTACCTTCTGATAAAGGGCTAATATCAGCTGCCTTGTAACAAGGATGCAAAATGATTGTTGTTGTCATGAAACTTTATTGCTGTTGTACGCTGATATGAAAAGTTCTATTAGATGCTGTTCTGTTAGAGCCAAGCCCCTTAAGCTGTAGGAATGCCACCATGCCGTATTTGGTCTGTTTAGAACAAAGGCGGTTTGGGCGTAACAGAATCCCCACTAGACCTCCGTCAGTGAACATCACACAACTGCTGTACAACAATTGTTCTCAGATCCGAGGCTCTTCGCCGCCACCTCAACAGACCCACATGCTGGGCTTCCCTCCAGAAGAAACTCTGTTACCCGTTTTACATTGAGGCTGGTTTAAACTCGATGTGGCGCTGTTGTCAGCACTTTAAAGCATGTTAACAGGGACAACCCTAAAGTCACAGCTCTTTTCTATTACACGTCTGTAAGTTTACACTCAACAAACCAGTGACATCATCACGCTGATAGCATGGTGGGGTCCCTCAAGCTAAAGAGGTGTGGCTTGTAACAGCAGCGTCTAGGGTGATGTTTAACATTATGTAAATAATAGTCTCATAACAACAATAATTTATCTTCAGTGTTACATGGTAGCTGATATCCTCATTTACTAGTTGTTGGTTCAGGAGATTTTGTTTTTAGCACTTTGAGATTTGATCCAAATATAAAGTGCGTTATGTATTATTATTATTATTATTATTATTATTATTATTATTGTGTACCTGCTGACTACAACTAGTTCCTAACTGCTACTTCCTGCAGACTCCTACTAGCCGCCGACTGCTATTAGTTACCATCTTCTATGAACTGTTCTAAAAGTTACTGGTAACTGACTCTGTGAACTTAACCTGCTTGCTGGCAAATTTTCTTCATCAAACATTGAGCATGTCCCTGACTCCCACCTACTGAGCCTGAACCAGAGCTGTCTGACATGACATGTCCTTTCCTCCCTCATCCCATTGATTCTGAAGTTGAATTAATTAATATGGATTTACGTCAGAAAGATTCTTAGACCCAGATTAGAAGATCCAAAGATTCCATTCTCCTCCCATTTCATCTCTTATCTGAAGAACGTTCTCCAGCTGTACATCTCCTCCGTCACACACCACAGACGTCTGTCTCATTTACATTAATTCATATTTCAAATATGATTAAAAATTAGGAACATCATCAGTTTTCTTCGGGTCGGGTCTTGGTGGCAGCAGAACACTCAAGATATTTCAGATGTCCCTCTTTCCAGCAACCCCTCGCCAGCTCATTCTGGGGATCCTGAGATGTTCCCGGATTAGGTATATAAATGGAATCCTCCGGCGAATTCTGGTTCTACCCAGAATCAACTCTGTATTTTTATTTTATTTTTAGATGATTTGACGCGTGCCTCGTACCCATGGATAAAAGGTTTTTCAATGTCATCCATTTTCAAAGATTTTTTTCAGTTTCCTTGATGAATCGAAGTGTCGGCGCTCCATGTATAAAGATACAGTCACTGTTTTCTCTCTTCTACCAGATTGTGCTTTGAGCTGAGCTGCATGTCTAGACTTGAAACCTGGTCGGAGACCAGAGCAACAATGCAATTCCTGTATAGATGCTGTTTATATACTACAGGTCATCAGTGGGTGCCATTCTCTGGTTGTAGTGGATATAATGATTTGTTTGGTCTGTGGGTGGACGTCACAGGCTAATTGTTAGTTCGCTCAGTTAACCGTAAACAGCAAACTGAAGATACACCCACTCCGACTCTCTGATCTAACCTTTCAGAACGCCATATCCCTGCTCTGTCCTGTCATCTGGAGAAAAACACCATTCATCGTAATCGTGTGATTTGCTGTAAATCCTCTCCAGTCTGCCTGACCAATCAAACCCATCCAAAACACGAATCGACATTCACCAATATAGTTGAGGCAGAAACGAACATGGAAGCCACCACACATCAGGAGCAATAACAATTCACACTTTCATCATGACCACCAATGGAAAAGCCATACCCCTGACAATCTGGTTACCATGGTTACCTGTCTGTGGGCAGGATATATTACGAAGCAAGTGAACGTTCTGAATTTCCTGTCGGAAGCAGCAATAACATACAAGCTTAAGGAGTGACTCTGAAAGACGCCGCTTGTGATGGTTAGACTACTTGGTCAGAACATCTCCAGAACTGCTGGTCTTGTTGAATGGTCCTGCAGTGGTTAGAACTTACATGAGTGGTCTAAGGAAGGACAACCAGGGTCATGGGGGCCAAAGGCTCACTGATGTGTGAGGGAAGTGAAGGCTAGCCTGTACTGTCTGGTAGAAAGGCATCAGAAAAGACCACAGAGCTGTTTTGTGGTTAAAGGGGATCTACACAATATGAGTTATATGGTTAAAATCTTAACCATATAACATATAATGTTATGGCCTATTTTAGTAATGATATGACTAAATGTAGATGACTGGACATGTTTTAGATTCTGCTTACCACCAATCGTTGAATCGTGGGTGGATATTCCTCTGCTTGGCTGTGCTCTCAGATGATGATGATGAAGAGTTAATACTCTGCCTCATTTATTTCTTTAGAGGAGCTCCACATCTGACTTTTTGACTGCTATAGTTTCTGCCATTCTTCTTATTTTAGAATCTATTAGCAAAACAGCCTATAGCTTCATTACTAAAACCTTCTGGTGCTACCAGTACAAATATTATTACAACTAGAAAAAAGCATTCAGAGAGTGCAGGCCTCCGCTAAGGTTAAAACAATCTACCTCTGAACCTACTTTTAAACAGACATTGTTGTATCATTTCCTGTTCCTTTCAAGTATAAAACATCAATGTTTTAGGGAAAATCCATGCAGATATCTCCATCGATGTCTGAGTTATTGTCGACCTCTAAATCTACCTACAAGTCCAACAAACTCTCAGAGTATCTTTCAAATTCTCTATAACCGTACGTGTCTTATCGCATCCACTTCCACAGCGTCTCTGCTCAGCCCTCTGAGCCCCCAGCTCCATCAAAGCAATCAAAGGAACAAAGGCATTAATAATGAACACAGTTTCAAGAGAGCACCTAACCGCATTGTAACATCACCACTCCAAGCGGCTTAATTTAATTCCTTTTATTTTTATTTTAAATGTGCAAAACACGTAACATGGCGAAAATGCAATCATCTGTGAGAAATGCCAAAACCTACTTCTGGGAAAAATTTCATGAAAATCCATCCATTTAGTTTTTCCGTAATCTTGCGAACAGACAGACAGACAAAAAACAGGAGAGAAAACATAACCTCCTTCCTTGCTAGAGTTAATTATTCGTACTATTTGATATTTTCTAATTTGATGAATATTTTTCATCCCTATTAAACACAACTGCTCAAGATTCCTGTGTCTGTCTGTTTAAACATTTGTAAGCTTGGATGGGTTCTAGGTTGGAGCTAGAACAGCATCAGGGCTCGGCCATGAGCCCCTTCTTGTTTGCTATTGGGATGTGCAGGCTGATAGATGAGGTCAGGCAGGAATCTTCTTGGACTGTGAAGTTTGCGGATGACATTGTGAACTGTAGTTAGAGCAGGTGGAAGAAGAAAACCTGGAGAAGTGGAGGTATGCGCAGGAAAGAAGTATAATAAAGATCATTTGTAGCAAAACAGACTTCTCAGAGGTGTAAATGCAGCATTAGATCATAATTTTGTTTTTTTTGGACATTACTTCCCCTGAACTGAAATAGATGTTTTTAAATGTATAGTAAATAAAACATGTTGAAATGTGTATAATGTCTACATTTCTATTAATTTACTTATATCCAAAATCCATTTGACTTTAATCATTTTTATATGCTTATCACATTAAACATTGATATTACTTTAATTAATTATCATCTCTGTGATTAAATCCAATATTTATTTGAATCGACTGACAACCGAAGTTTAAACATAACATTCTACAGTCAACAACAGAGTCCTAAAGTGCAATCGTTCTCTATTCACCAACTGTTTAGCTAATGTGTATTTGTTTATTTATTTGTTTCCATGGTTACAAGATCGACTCATTGATTGAGTGGGATTTGTCTCACATGAGGGTTTCTAGGGAATGTCTCAAAAACTGTTACATATATCCAACAAACATTATGAACGATGTCTGATCAACAGCAGAGGAGCCTGGGGAATTTTAAACTCGGAGATGTGAGGGGCAAAGTCTTTGTTCCCTCTGTGTATATACTCATTAGTAAAAAAGGACTCGGTTTCAGTCCTCTCACTTTAATGACCTCTCATCAGTACACAGATGAATGTGTCCGTCCCGCCGGGACGCCCTCGCTTTTCTTTGGTACCGGCCCATTCTGTGAGGGCTTAGCTGCAGGCCGGATGCCCCACCTCATTGGCTGTTGTAAATTGTTCTGCGAGGTGGAAAACCTGCTTACATTCTTCTCCGATGAGTTGTGCTCTCGCTCTCAACATGGCGTGGTAAATTTCCATCAGAGCAGAGAGAGGTGGCATTTATAGATGTGTTGTCATCCTGTCGTTAGTCCTCAGTAATTACACCGAACCCACCAAGGTGTATAATCAGCCCTCTGCATCCAGCCGCTGGGAGGCGGAGACCCGTTGCATGTGACTACATGCTGGACATCTCGTCTTCATCACACACTGTCGTCAGACCTCTCAGAGAAGGTTTTAGCTACGGCTTGGAGAGGTTTCATGTGTGTGTTGGTAGTATATAAGATAACCTGAGGACCGAACCCTCCAGAGAAAACAGACTAAGAGTTTCATCTGAATATACTGACTGTGAAGTACGGTGGCCCCGAGAACTCAATCACTGCACAGGCTAAAACATGGTTTTTTGAATCTGATGTTTCTGCAGTCAAAGTAGCAAGAATTTAATCAGCCCGAGACCAAACGTCTAAAACTGGGATAAGGTTTAAAGCCCTCAATAGTTCTGAGATGTGGCTGGACCAGGAAAATCAGGAGAAATAATAATCATCATTAATAATAATTCATACAGCACTTTTAAGCAGTGTTACCAGGTTATTTACTGGACAAAAGACAGATTATTTTCTATCTAATCTCAATCATGAACATCATTATAAAAATGATCTTATTGGAGAAAGCCACCCAAGACCAGCACCAACCGAGGTCCTATAACAGATTATACGGACTCGACATCGATACCAGCTAAGGTCCCCGACTAATAATTTGGACCCAGGACTGGTACCGACCTTGTTACCACACCAAATAATCTGGATCCACTCCTAGACCAGATCATCTGGTAAAGTCCCAGGTCAGATAAAATGGATCCAATACTTATAAACATCAAAGTCCCAAATCAGATTGTCTTTTTTTTCACACGAAGCAGGAGAAGAAAAATATGCGGTTGATGACATCATTAATGTTTGAGCCAATGAGAGAGACATCCTGGAACATGTTCTCTCTTAAATCAGACAAACCGCGTCGACGGAATCTCTGACCGTATCTTCATCCATTCTCATTTCTGCTGAATTTTTTTTTCTCTTCATAAAATCCAAGACGTTTTTGATCCGTGTCAGCCTTCATTTTGATGCCGTCCGTCAGGGAACTGGTGTTTTCACCCATACTTTATAAAGGTTAATAATCTGCCCCCCAGAGGCCTCAGAACTACCTTGACACTGTTTTTAGACAGAACCGCTGTTAAAAATCTCACTCACAGCGAGATGGGAGAAGGCAGGGCATTGTCCCACATACGTCTGACTGTCTGTGAGCCAGAGTACTGTACTATAGATTACTCAGTTTGCCTTCAGTAATCTATATCGACGCCCTGAGGGTCAAAGTTCATTTCAAAGTTCAGTGGACGAGATGATCATCAATCGATGCAACTCTTTTGCTCTTTCTTGGCATGAAACCATTCTGCTGCTTTTCTTAACCTTTCCTCCAAAACCCTTTCCCAGATCTTCATTGTGTAAATCATCATTGTTATACCTCTGTAGTTTCTGCAGCTCTGCACATCTCACCTGTTCTTTAAAAACCTTACCCTAAACCAAAGGTTAGAAGTCTATTATTTGTAATTTATGAGTTACTAAAAGTCAGATTTGTACCACCTGAAAGTTAGATGTTTCACCGTCTGATGGAACACGTAAGCTTCACTTTGAATCATTATGGCACTGCAACAGTCATCGAATGTTTTGTACAAGCTAAATACCTGGAATTCAGTGCTAGTACACAACGCCATTCTTGTGTACTGCTGTCCTCTCTCCGTAGTAAAATGATGGAATTCCAGTTTTAATCAGTTTGCAGGGATTCCATCTGCAGCGAGCACACGCTTGAAGTTGAATTTTTTTTGGCATATTTAAGCGTGTGAGGAGTTACAAAACAGAATTATGTAACTTGAGGCAGCTAGAAAAAGTTTAATAAGGGTTAAATAGATTTCTAAAAAGATGCTTTATCAAATGTTAGCGCTAATTTAATTACAATAAAAATTACATCATTACATAATTTATTGTCAGATTGTTTATTTAATTTTTTTTTTTTATAGTTGAACAACATGCTTGACTAAACATTTTGTCATTTTATGCTAAATTTAGATTGTCTGAGAAAATATATTAATAAATTCCCCAAAGCCAGGTCAAAACCCTCAACAGACTCCTTAGGTCAGGGAGCGAAACATGGCGGGTTCATCACAGACTGCAGCAGAATTGGCCAGGAAAGAGATGCTGCTCCAAGATGATGTCATAGTGACATGTGCTTTTTCTTGTCACATGTCTGTTTTTTTTCGGATACAGATGGAAAAAAAGCTGTCCCTAACTTGAATTGGTTGATTACATTTTGTTTCCTGTTTGTGCGAACAACCTGGCTTCCACCGGCGCAACATGCTCTTTTGCTGCATCTATCTGTTTACGTGGGGTTTTGAGTCAGATGAAGAAAGCTGCAAGCTTTGAGCGAGAATTGTTTTTGTTTTTGTATGAAATATCCCCGTTATAAATGAAGCTTGCTAATATACATGAACTGTGACTCCTCTTCGTGTCTTCTCCCTCCAGAGATCACTCATAACCCACTGAGATCAACAAAGACACTCCGGGAGAAGGTCATGGATGTTAGGCAGACTGTTTGCCTCTTAGTATAAACACATACACTGTCTGGTCCTCAGGCAAGTTTTTTGCACAAAGAAGTGTCACAGTGCTCAGGAGGAAATGGTTTACTTCACTTTCAGTATTCATGCACAGAGCGCTAAGGTTAGCATATCTACAGTCAATGTTAGCACATTTGCTGCTAATATTAGCACGTCTGCAGCCAGAGCAGCAGCGCTCAGTAGCAAATCTGCAGCTAACAGTAGTATATCTGCAGCCAACACTGCCGCTAAGGTTAGTATGTCTGCTGCTAATCTTAGTACGTATGCAGCCAGCGCTGTGTTCATTGATTGGAAGTTGAACCTTCCATGAAAAGGTGAGGTGAGGTCATCTTCATCATCTCCATCATGCACATGGAATAAGCTTGTGAATCAGTTACTGTCGGCGTTGACTGGACTTTCCTTATTGTCCTGGGTACTTTTAACTTTGCAATTTTTTATACTCAGCTTCACCACACAGCTAGCCACTGGCAACCTCTGATCTTAGCAATTAGTTATTTTATCTTGCAGTACACAGTTATTGTGTACACTGTGTTTTTGTGTGTCTTTTGTGGGATCTTTTTTCCTGGGTAGATGCTAGATTTAGGATGCTACTCTTTCCACATTGAGTACTACTTTCAAACAACACTGGTGATCAGGAAATGTGACAGAGGGGTCTAACGGTGTCTTCAGTAGGTGGGTTTACATGGAAAGCCTAATTCCGAATAGATTCGGAAAAGACACCTAATCTGAAAGAAAATGCTGCATGTATTCCAGAAAGAAAAGCTTCTTCTCGAATAAGATTTCATTCCTTTGCAAAGAGGTAGTCTAAGGCCTTTCTTAAAGCCTTTCCGATGGCCAGTCGCTGCATGTAAACATTTTTTCTGAAAGCTCTCTGTTTGAGTTGTACCTGCGCATTCCCAGCATTGTGGCTTTGCTTTTCAGCGCACACACAGCACCGTGATACATTCAAAAATATGGCATCTTCAAAACAGTGCCCGTCTACATTGGGGAGTAATTTACTCTTTGAAACTTTTTAAGAGTTTAACGTAGTTGGACGGTTAGATGGACAAAAAGTCCCTATGCCTCGTTTGTTGTATTCTTATTCTGGGCGCTTGTTGGCGTTTGGCACCCAGCTCCTCGTAGCATTATCGCCACCATATGAACTGCACTTGGGATAAACTGCCCATATCAGAAAGCTCATGGCCATGGTCATGTAAACAGGTGACCGACCCTGCAATTTGGAAAGGTTTACAAAGGTTCACAAAGCTGCTGCAGAAACACTGAGAAAGGTCAGGAAATGAACTACAAGACCAGAGAACAAGAGAGATGATGATGTGACCAACACCGATTCCGTTTTAAGAAGCAGCTGCTCGTCAGCTCTTACACACTGGACTATTAAAAGATGTCCAAAGAATGTCCCACCAAAACCCCTGCCTCTGTGTGTGTGTGTGTGTGTGTGTGTGTGTGTGTGTGTGTGTGTGTGTGTGTGTGTGTGTGTGTGTGTGTGTTCACAGCTGTTGGTGAATTCAGAGAATCTTGTAGAGACAAGGGGCTTGTGGGTGGAGTTCTATTGACTCTGTCTGTACTCTTTTGACTGTCCGAGCTGTACTAACTCTGCTTGAGCTCTATTGACTCTGCCTGAGCTCTGCTTACTCAGTCTGAGTTGTGCAGACTCGGTTTAAGCTCAGCTGACTTGGTCTGAGATCTGCCGACTTGATCAAAGCTCTACTGACTCTATCTGAGCTCTACGAATCTATCTGAGCTATAACAACTCCCACGAGGTCTAATAACCCTTTCAGAGCCACACTGTCTCTGCACAAGCTCTACGGACTCTGTATGAGCTCTACTGACTCCATCTGGGCTCTTGTTACGCTGTGTTAGGTCTCTTAACTCTGTTTCAGCTCTCGTAACTCTGTCTGAGCTCTTCTGACTCGGTCTATTCTCTGCTGACTCTGTCCGAGATCTTCAGACTGCATCTGGGCTCTACTAACTGTCTTAGGTCTACTGAATCTAAGCACTACTAAGTCTGTGTACGCTCTGCTAACTCTGTCTGAGCTCTGCTGTCTCCATCTGTGCTCTGCTAAATCTGTCTGAACTCTGCTTACTTTGTCTGAGTTCTACTTTTTCTGTCTGAACTGTACTTGGGAGCTGGTCTGTCTGACTCGACTGC
This sequence comes from Lophius piscatorius, assembly GCA_009660295.1. NCBI lineage: Eukaryota > Metazoa > Chordata > Actinopteri > Lophiiformes > Lophiidae > Lophius > Lophius piscatorius. Next base: position 10,959 of record VRLP01001441.1, read on the forward strand.
TCTCCAGAGATTGTGGTTTTCAGTCGGTCCTGGTTGTTGGATTACTTTCCTGAGGTCCCACTGAGCTAAGGGAATCGGGCTCCAGTCCCAGACGGTAAGACGCTCTCTCCTTCAGTCCATAGCCTCGTCTTTATTTACAGGTTTATTTTTTTTGTTTGACAGCATCATTTAAACTAAAATTCACTTTTAGGTGGATTTGAATCTAGGAATTCTTAATATCAACATTTCTACAAAAAAACTAGTGCGTGTATTTCCTGTTGACTGGTTTAAAGACAGGGCAGGTGCCAGATCCAAGACCTGAAACCCTTAGGAACATTTCAGACTTTTTCTCATCTCCCGGGTCATAATGATCCATAATCATGATACAAACATCTTACATATGTGTATCGGCTGGAGGAGATGATGGTTTGGATTCTTCTACAGTTTTAAAAATGCCCAGATGGTTTTGGGATTCAAAGACCTGGAAGTTTTTGGTTGAGGTCAACTCTTTACCTGACCTTCCAGGTTCTGCTGCTGCAGAAAACCGAAGGAGTTAATCCTCCTTCAGTTGACGATAAAAACTGGTCATTTTGGCTGGGATGTTCTTCAGATGCAAGAATGAATCACTTTCTCTGTTTGTGTCTGTCATCTATCTGAATGTGAACGTTCTCGCTGCTTGGATCAGAGACGATCCTCCAGTTCTAGTCATCGCTGGAGGCTATAAAACACCTTGATTTAGTTTTTTTCTCAGTGCAGAAAGAGAAGAGCTGACTTTGCACATCAATGCGGGCTGAAGTTCAGGGACCTGAAACCCTCCTTTGAACATAATTCACCGGTCCTGGAATCCCTGGAATGCCATAGGATTTAAGAGCCTTTTCAAGGCCGGTAAGAGTTCAGAGAAGGCTGGTGAGGCTTTCAGATGTGGATCAGGCTGCAGGAATGTAGAGCAGCTGATTTCACCATTGACGGGATCACAAACGGCAACCGGCTGTGTGAGGAGAACGGTTCACTGTTGCAGGATTCTCCAATCCTCAATGGTCTGAAGGCTTTTTTTTTTTCCATTTATACATCAAACTTTTATGGTCTCTACTCTCTGAAGAGGAGTCTCAGAGGCAAACTATCTCTGTTTTACGCTTCACTGTATGAACCGGGACTGCTCTCTTTGGGAAACTGGAATTCAAGCAAGTTGACTCAAGCAATGCAACTTATATTTAACTGAAGTAGAGGCAATCGACCGGATCGTGGCGTGTTTGGAACAATTCAGGAGGTCCTGTTTAGATCTGCATCAGTAACATCAAAATAACTTTAATACTAGAACTACAAAAACAACTCGGAGAACGCAAACCTCCGCCATGCACAACACTACCGTAGTTAGACATAATTGTGGTCAGATTCAATTGGTTTACTTTATTAGGGACAATTTCATATAGATTCCTCCATTCATTTATTATTTATTTAGTTATTTACAAACCGCTCATAGTTTTATTTTGTTGTAAATGCTGTGACAAACATGACGTCACCAAAATCCAATCACCTCTAGGATATGCCAAAACCTACATCTGGGTAAACGTTCATGCAAATCCATCCTCTATTTTTTCCTAGATCTTTCTTAAACTAATCCCTGCTATTATTGTCATAATCTTCATTTCACAACCTATAACTGCGGGACTAGCGTGTCCAGGTCCCTTGTCGGCGTTCTACAGGTCACTGTGAGGACGAGGAAGAGACAAAACAAAATTCTTAATAGAAACATCACAGAAGGAAACCAGAGCCCCTCAGACCTCAGAGGGTTGACCTCCGACCAAGCTTCTACTCTGGTGTTTATTATTTTGACAGTGCGTCAAAATGAATCATCTGCGGTCGACCTTTGCTCAGGACCTCGCCACAAACTCACACAAACGCACACCCATACACACAACTGTTTCCTCAACACCAACACCAGCGTTGGTGTTGTTGGTCTTTGTTGGTCAAACCCTCGGTATAAATGTCCTGCTTGATTAAATCTTCATACAGACCTACTGGAATCTTGTGATCAGAAGTCTTTGACCCTCTCAGTGGTGGACCGGCCTGATTTAGTATTTGTTTCAATGAGCAGGGATGTTAAGTCTGATCTACTCAGCCCAAAGATGGCTGAAATTAGCCTCCACTACTACTACAGGAGACCCGATTCCATCCTGACTTTCCCCTACCTCTCTCCACAGCCTAAGGTGGAATCTGGCCTTAACTTTAGTAGGTCCAGATTCCACGTCATCATCGGGTCACACACTTTTGTTCAAGGGGGCTTGATCGGATAACCTAAGCAATAGTTGTATGCCAGGTTGTCTGATCGTAGGTCTTTGGACAAGGACGTAGATGATGGAATGGGATGGGATGATGATGCATGATCGGTGGCACTTCATTTTGGTGACGATCTTGTCTGTTACTTTTCTGTTAATTTCTCTAATATTAACATATTAAAAGTAAGATGAATGCCTCCATCTTACTTGTACTGACTTTCTGCCATGCGTTGATGATCGTCTTCAATGATCTAAAAAGGAAATGATTCAATAGCGCCAAATGATGGACTGGTAAAGAAACTGTTTTGATTATTCTGGTAGCAAAAAGTTCAGTTCATGCAGGGTACATTCCCAAGTCACCAGGGGGTATCAAAGAGTAACTCACATTTTAACATTCTGTAATATGATGTTTGCAATAGGACAATTTCACATGTTACTTGTTTGTGATACAGTGTTACACATTACAAGTTACCAAGTTAAATAATACACAGTTACATGTTACATATTACATGTTGCAATGTCACATAATAATAATAATTTATACTTTATTCATCCCGAGGGAAATTCTTACTCCGCATTTGACCCATCCCTGAGGGAGCAGTGGGCAGCCCCTTGAAGCGCCCGGGGAGCATATTGGGTTCGGGATCTTGCTCAAAGACCATGCGATATGTAGAACTGCTGGGTTTTGAACAGGCAACCTTCCGATTCTACGATTTGGAGACGTTCTCTCTACCCGCTGAGCTACAGCCGCCCATAACCTGTTACAGTGTTTCTACGTTTCAATATTATAATGTTACATTACAGTAGATATTACATGGTGCTTTCATGTAACATCAATTAACCATGTTACAATGTTACATGGTTATAATTATACATGTTACATGGTTACAATGTTATATGGTTACAGTGTTACATTTTTCCCATCTTACATGGTTACAGTGTTATATGTTGTATCTAACAATTTCCACTGATCCATTTAATTGATGTAGTTTATTTAATCTGCTTTGTTTTTATTTATTTTGAAGAGATTCTGTTTTTGTGATGAAAATCTGGGGAGATTGTCCTGAAGTGTGTGTTATCAGACACACTCAAGCTCCTGAGGTGTTTAAAGAATGTGAGCGTGTAGCTGGGGGCTGCATAGCTGCTGCAGGTGAGGGCCTGCCTCTCACCAGGTGTAGCAGTTTAAATGGTGTTTATTTATGTACTCATTGTCCAGTCGAGCCTTCAGTGGGGAAGTCTGACACATCACAGCGGCGGCGTGTTCTGAACTAAATCACAGGTTTAGTCCTCCAGTAATTTGGCTCACATAAAAAACCAAAGACTAAGAGTAAACTAATAAAAAGTAAAGGTTGGGTTCAACAGGGAATTTTCATATATTGTTATTTTGTTGCATATTTTGACATACAAATCAATTCTAGGAAATGTTTCATGTTTTACTACCATTAGGAACATTTCTAGCATAACTTGCCGCAAAGTTAATCTTATAGCATTCTGCTGAAAGCGGTAGTCATGTTACCGTGTATTATTATTATTATTATTACTGGGTTAGCGGGTGTCATGGAGATGTGACTTTGGTGCTCTTGGTAGTCATGGTGGACTGATATTAGGGGCAAACGGTAGTCATGTTATCATGAACAGTGAATAAATGTTACAAAGTTTTCAGCAGGTATCGGGTTTTTCTGATTCGTAACATCCGTTTCACATGCCCTATAGATAAATACAGCGGTTAGCCAGTTTTATCGAGCATAACGTTTTAATAGCATTATTGTATAGTTTCGAACAACATTGACCAAACAATTAGAGAAAATCCGACATCTCAGCCCTGATCGATGATGAAGATGGCGTGTTGCGGTAACCTTCTCTGACAGTCTGAGCTGTTATTGTTGAAGCTCCCATCTCACTGTTTGTGCGGTAGACTGTATTGGGAAAGGGACCAGGTGTGAATCACAACAACGACCTTCACTTCACCTCCAGCTCCCACTAATGAGGGAAAAGTCTGGATCTTTCTCTGTGTCATGACTTGTATTGAAAGGAAGCCCCCGCCCCCACTTACTGTTGGTAAAGTTCTCAGCCGGCTGAACCCTCTGGACCACTAAACCGTCTCCCGGTTCGTCCTCAGGTCATTAGGTTAGATTTAAACAGCACATAAAAAGATTAAGTAAACCTGGTTATGTCTTTATTTATTAATTTACGGCTTAGTCTCGACAATCAGATATAGAGACGTCACAGTTTAAGGAAAAAATTAGAAAAAATATTCAGTTACTGTTTATTTCATAAAACTACAAACCAAACATTAACATGAATCCATATAGTATTAACATTTTTAGATGAATGTCCTCGACAACACCAGAGCCTCCATCAGTCAAAGCATAAAATACAAGAGTATTCAGCTGGACCGGACCCAATGTCACAGCTCAGAGCAAGACATCTTCTCATTAGAGGATCACTATCGACGCCATTTTCAGACATGTTTCATGATCTTAGATTTGAGTTAATATCAATTCAGACTCCAAGATGTTAATCCACTTGCTGTGCTGTCCACTTGCCAGGTCTTAAAGACCACACAATCTGGACCAAACATCAGCAGTGAAAAATTCCCAGACCAGATTATCTCGACCCAACATCAGTCTCAACAGATATCCCAGACTAAATAATCTCAGTACATTTAAACAGACCAACATCCCAGACCCAAATAATTGGACCGAACATTAGAACTGACCAACATCCCGGACCAGATAATCGGGACACAACATTGGGACTCACCAAGTCCCAGACCAGATGATCTTGACTCAGCATTGTTACTAACCATGTCCTGTGTCCTTCAGACTGTCGGGAGGTATATCAGGAATAAATTATCCTGATATTTCCTTCGTTTGAGGAAAACATCAATGTCAATTGATAAAACGTTAAATGAGCCCAGAGTTGTTTAAAAAGGAGGGCAGAGGGTTTCATGTTTGTGAATTGGTATCTGGTCCTGCTTACAGGAAATTAGCTCTAAGTACTTCAGTTGATTCCCCTCCCTCTCTCATTTCCTCCTCACAACCCTCACAGCGTCTCTTGTCCTGCTCTGTACCCAGAATGCACTGGGTCATCTCAAATAGTTGACAACAAATTAGAATGTTATGGATAAAATCAGAAAGAAGCTCCTGGCAAGTCTACTTTGGTTCTGGACCTGGTTCACATTACCTGCTAATGGGAACCAGCGTCTGTCCTTGTGGGAGGATGACTTTGAAGGACATGGGCTCTTCAGTAAATCATATCGGGCTCCCGGGCATATCGGGCTCCCGGTCACGCCACTATCAGAAAAATCAACAGGTCCAAGGAATCACCTACAAATACAAAAAAGAATAATCTTGACTTTGAACTGAAAAATCCATGCTATGTCCGGTAGACAAAGACTTAGGTCAGGATACGTTTGAATTGAACATTGGAGCATTTGAATAGCCTTAGATTATCTGTGCTATAACCTAGGTCGGTACTAATGTTCTGGGCAGATGTCTCCCAATCGGAGGATCAGAAGGTAGCTGGTTCGTGCCCCAGCAGTTCTACATGTCGTAGGGTCTTTGAGCAAGACCCTGAACCCTCTATGCTCCAGGGGCGCTTCAAGGTAGCTGCCCACTGCTCCCTCAGGGATCGGTCAAATGCAGAGAAAGTGTTTCACTCGGGATAAATAAAGTATCAATTACTATTTTATATTATTATTATTATTATTATTATTATTATTATTAATAATAAATATTATTATTATGTTGGTTCCAGAAAATCTGACCAGTGACCTAGGTTGATATCAAAATTGGTTTCAGATTATCTTACTTTGAACATAAATCGGTACCATCGATGGGTCCTGATTAATTTGTCTGACACATAGGTTGGTACTAACATAGGGTCCTTATTATCTGGTCTTGGATGTGGCTTGGTACAGATGTTGGGTCTGGGATATTGTTTGGCACTGATATTGGATACAGATTATCTGGTACGGGACTTTTGACGGAACTAATGCTGGTTCGAGGTTATGTGGTCTGGAACATTGTTTTGTAAAGACGTTGGGTCCTGAATATCTGGTTTTGGAAATTGTAGGGAACTGATGTTGGATCCAGATTATCTGCTATGGGAAGTTGTTTTGGCTCTGATATTGGTTCCAAATTATCTGATCTGGGACGTTGTTTGTTACAGATGTTGTTTCCTGATTATCTGGTCTGGGACCTAGGTCTGTACCAGTGTTCGGTGCAAACTATCTGGTAAGGGACGTTGTCTGGCACCAATGGTGGTTCCAGATTATCTGATCTGGGACCTGGACCTATATCACTAATGTTAGGTTCACATTATCTGGTATGGGACACTGTTTGGCACTGATTTTGGGTCTATATTATCTGGTCTAGGATCAGTACAGATGTTCCGATGATGGTTCCCAAGGACTTTATACTGGTTTTATTATTCGTTCATTTTCTGGCTTTTCCTTCAATATAAAGACGGTTTACGAGACTCTATGATACGGATGAGATCCAGACTAGAGATGACCTAGTGGAGATGGACACTCCCATGTCCCAAATGTCCTACAGCTGTTTCAGACAAACTGTCCTGTTCTGGTTCTTTTCTTGGCACCTTCATAGGAGACGCGCTGCTAGAGTAGCTAATTGTTGTTCAAAGCATCAAATACCAGCAGAGATCAACAGAGGCCCTTAAAGGGGGCCATCTAATCCAACATGTCAGCCGGGATGTTGGACTCTGCCAGCTGCTCTCCGCTAAGATGTTTCCTCCACACTGACACCTCGTCTCAGCTCCATGGAAACCAGCACAAACCCAGACTCTGGACTGGTATCCATGGTATCTCAGTCAGCCCAGTTCCCACAGACATTCAGACCCGAGTGGTTCATCGGGGACAAGGTTTATTTATCTGTAGGAGCTTGAGTTCTGATCCAGGGTGACCAGTTTGAGTGTACGTGTAGATGTACAGTAGATGTGGCCTCAACACCTTCTAAAGATATGTCTGGTGCTTCTTCTTTCCTCCCTCGGTATGAACGCAGTAGAAGTGTAATTGGGGGGTCTGAGTTTCTCCGCCTCTTACACGACAGTGGAAGTAGAAACAAAGATGGAGTGCACGTCTGCATGAAGGGTAGGAGGCAAAATGTGTGTGAAATTTAGACAACATATTATATGTGCTAGCCGCAGTTAGCAGCTAGTAATGGTTAGCAGCTAGTAACTGAAATCAACTAGTAGTGATTTGGAAGACAGTAAAAGCAGTTACAACCTCTTCGCAACTGGTACCGGTTAGCAGTTTGTAACTAAAGTTTTTACCTTAGCATTTAGTAGCTTCAACACACAGCCAGCCACTAAATCAGTGTCAACTTCCTTAGCAACAGGCCAATTGGCATGCTAAAACAATGTGTGAGTTTTTATTGATGAACCAAAAGTTGATTTGTGAACTACTTACAGGGAAATATTTCAGTAATAAAGCACTGTTTTCATGACAACAACAAACTAACAGACTGGTGATGGCGTTATTACTTCTTCTCTCTGGATCCAACAGACTATTCGTAACAGTGGTGTGTTGCCGCCCGCAACTGGTTTGTATTAATGATCCTCTGAGAGTCCTCATACAGGCTCTTCATAGTTCAGGTTTCTGGGTCAAGCCCTCAGTCCAGGTATTGGGCTGAAGGCATGGGTTGAAATTTTTGAGAGTAAATGCTGCCAGCAGAGGGAGATGTAGAGCTGAGGTCATCAGGAGGGGGAGGACCCATAGAGGAATGACTGACAGCTGGTGGGTGGGGCTCTACATGTGAGAGGCTCAACAGTTAACAACAGAATCAAACGTGAAGGGACGGTAGACCCTGACACAGCACAGAGAGAGAGAGAGAGAGAAAATGGTCCCAGACTGGAATAAAGGACTGACAGGATGCCATGGTAAGATCTGCGGCTTCTTCATGCCTCAGCTAAAGCACATGGAGAGTATGTGAGAGAGAGAGTGTGTATGAGAGAGAGAGCAATGGAGTGTGTTGAGCTCTGGTTTTCAGGTGGGGGAGGGTGTGCAGGGGTGTTTGGTTTCATCCAAGGTGTATCGTTTTGTCTGAGGGTGTTGGTTTAGGACCAGCCCTGTTCACTATTCTGTTCAAGGCATGATCTTCATTCTGCCACTTTATTGTGTATAAACACTGCAAAAGCATGATGGGAAGTCTGTTCTACACTTCTGAGATGACAGCAGAGGTAGTAACAGATGAGAATTGGACATATGAAGACACACAAACTGGTGTGGAGGAGGGACAGGAAGGAAATTTGTCACATTATGGCATGTAATCTGTTTGACATGCTACTGGAAGACTAGGAAACTAGCAGCTAGTAGTTAGCAGCTATCTGTAGTTAACTGTTGGTAGAGCTTTAGCAGCCAGGATTCAGTAGCAGTAAGCAGCTAGTCATAGTCAATGGGGTATGGTAATACAGGGAATTTTCATATTGCAATATGTTGCAAAATTCGTATTTTGTCATTACATACAAAAAATGTATTAATCTCGTATTTATTATTAAGAATATCTCATTACGAATTATGATTAGCTTTATGGATAAACAACAATACTTTAGTTTAACAAAAAATACTAAAAGAAATTATCGAAAAGTAAAATAGTATGAAACGCCATGGTATGGATCACTTAGAGCAATTTTCTGCTATACGTGTAACTTTTTAAGTCATATCAATTGTATTTGACTTTTGACCTCAGTCTGACAGCAAGAAACAACATGAGAGGATGCCCTACTTCTGTCGAGTTCGATTTGTATTTCCCTCCAAAGTATTTTTCAGAGTCACCATGTTTAATTCTTCAAGATGCAGAAATGCATCTACCAAGGCAAAAGGGGGCAATGGAGGCGGAACTTCTGGGTCGCTCAGTTGCCAGGGCCAGTTAGCACCTAGTTGTAGCAGCTAGTAGCAGTTGACGCTAAATGATAGTTGTTGTCACGTGATTCATTGTTTTCGAAGCATCCCTGTGTTACAGGCCACGCCTCTGTAGTTCAAGGGAAAACACAATGAGGTCTAACGTCAAACTCATTTCGCCCTGTCAGATGATGTGAAGGCAGATTAAACTTCAAACCACCATGTTTGTGGTGGTTTGACGCCCATCTTTTGTGGCGTCCAGAGTGAACACCTTAAAATTATTCTACCTGTGTCTTTGGTACCTGTGGATGTATCCGTAGTAATGGCTGAAGAGCAGTCGGAGTCAAACGTCACAGGATATTGTTCTACAGCGAACGTAAATAAAATAAAGAATAAGGGAAACCTTGTTTCAAAAAATACAGACAGATTTGACTGGTATTGATCATAGGTGACCTCTGACGTCTGTGTGACGCTATGCCATCATGTTTATAATGTCACTGACTGCATTTAATACGGCTGACCCCCTCGGCGACCCTTGGGCTCATCACTCTGATTGGATAATTGATCTCTGCAAAACTTGAGTAACTTGTTCGATTGATTGTTGTGACAGATATTTGGTACCATCTAATTACAGAAAAAATGTTTCCTGTTTTACTTAGCGCTGTCTGAATGTGTTTGTCCCATTTGCTCATCATTCATTTTGAGATCAAGCCTGGGATTTGAAAATAAATAGTGGTTTTATCCAATTATCACAACAGTTGTTTTAGACACATTCAAAATAAGTTTACTATTAATCCATTCTCCAATCAATTTCAACACCAGATCTAGGTTTTTATTTAATTCAGTAATAGTTGTTTCCGCTCAGTTTATCATGAAATCAATTATAGACATTGATATAAAAGCCTTTTTCTGGCACTAAAGTAAGATAATACGTTAAAATAGTGTACAGAAGAGGCCGAAGACACGTTGCTTGAGACATTCCATGTTTCATATCTGAGAAACTTCCATTAAAATACATTTGCCTTCTATCGCTTAAATACATAAATAAAGGCAACTCTGTTCTAATTTTATTAAAATGAATGATATCAAGCTTAATAACTCCAATAATTTTCCTCTGGTATATTTCCATCAACCAACCACCTTTTGTGTCAGGGCAGTAGCTGTTGAATAATGTTCTTTATAAGCATGTTGGAATTTTATTCAATTATCATTGAAAAATAAAACTGATTCTGTTAGTAAATGATTTGTTCCAAGAAATTGGTTTTAAACTTCGACTTCGACAATTTGATACTGAAAACGACAACTTTTTGTTCTTTGGTTTTGGCACCACTATTGATATTTTCCGTGGGTTTGGACATAACATCTTTTTTTAGACTTTGAGGGACTTCAGGAGCTTACCATCAAAACTCTTTTTAATCCAAGTAGGTTTATCCTTACAAGTATTAACATTAATTCAACTTTTGCAAACCTCCCTTCCTTAAATTAAACGCCCCCCACAAATTCTCTGTCAATATTAGCCTTTTAGCTTCTTTAGCTTGGTTATGAAATGATTATTTGCCATGTCTGCCGATTTAGTAAAAATCAGACCTTAAACTGTTGAGACGATCAGAAATTCCCACCTGACTTCTCTCTTTGATCTCACATGACCACGGATAGGATTACGTACCACGATGAAAAATAAAACCTGAACTTGAGACATGCCAACATCAACGCATCATACCTGCTGCTGTGGTAATATGTATCGGAAACAGACTCTACATCCATCTGGTTTCAAGACTACCACACCGCCGCACTAGGAGGAGGAGCTTTATCAATGCGATTCATTTGAGGCCTAAGCTTTGGCGAGGATAAGAGAAAGGCGGTGTTGATGGAGGCAGGATGTGTTCAGAGATGTTGGGACTTGTCAAGGGGCTGCTGGATGAGGGGGCTGGTGACTCATGAGGAACTACAGGAATGTTAAGACGGTGTAGATAATGGACCGGTATTGATGGAAGAATGCTCTGATGAGGTCAAACTCAGAATCACAGCTAGCGCTTCAACGCCTCAGGTTAAACTCCAGAAAAAACATCTTTCGTCACGTCCAAACTCTGAACTACAGCGGCGTGGGATTAGTTCTGTGCTGCTGTGGAAAGAACTCACACACTCTGCAAAAGGCATTTATTTCATTTGTAAAGTTTTAGATTGGATTTGGAAAAAGCAGCGGAGTCATGATTTTGGCCTTGTCTCTGTCAACTAAGTCTAGACCAACTGACAGATGACCAGGAAACCATATGGGGGGTCGCACCATAAATGGAACCATTGAATTATGGGGCGATATCAAGATTTCTCATGATGGTGCTAACTACTAACTGCTACTCGCTGCTCCTAAAACTTTAAGTTAAACTGAGGTCTTTTACCACATCTGTTACTACCTCTGCTGCTGTCCCAGAGGGACAACTTATACCTCCCTGCCATCACATTTATACCAAAAGAGGGGGCGGGATAAGGGCGCGTCAGGCCCGTCTTCAGATGTTTTCTTTCATCTCTATTTATTTCAGGACTTCATTGATGGAGCTCTTAGACTTAATGTGGTGTGGTGTCTATTTACGCTGTCACTCCTCTGTAATGTGGAGATCATCTGTATCAGGTTTAACACACTAACCAACTCGGCACCACCTCGCCCCGTTCTGGTGGATGCCCTAGATGACGCTAACACTGAGTCCTCGAGGCTAAAACTCAGATGAAACCTTTTCCAAGACATGTCAGCAACAGGACGAAAGGAATTTTCTTTTGTCCCCTTTACGAGGACAGTCCCCTAAAGATCTGATCTCAGGATCCAGAGGAGGAAGGACAACTAGGCAGATCTGTACACACCTACCCGAAACCTAAAACTGCTGCCATATGGGGAAATCCCCCCAACTCATCATGTAAACCCTCCCCCCGGAACATAAAATCCTGACCTACTTCAGCCGGAGTTGAAACCCTCCTCACATGTCGGGGAGGCATCGATAGATCTCCCAATAAAAGTTTAATTTATGTCATCAACATAAATCATCACAGTTACTACTGAAAGACTTCAACTTTAATCTTTTGTTTTTAGTCTAAATAGACAAACAAGACTCTCTCAAGGCTCTAAATCAGTATAAAAGTTTAAATCACTGATGACATTACGACATAATAATCATTTATGTTATTCAAATGAAGATCAAGTTTGAACAGACTTTTATTTTTTTATTGTTTGTCAAAACAAAAACAGTAGAATGACTTCAAACATTTGTATAGAATTACTTGAGACTAAATCTTCACTCTAGTCCCTGAGTTTAGAGTTTGCCTACTCCTCCAACCAACGTGCGTGTGCTGTTTGACCTTCGGCTGTTGTTTGTGTTCCTGCCTCAGACTTAGTGTTCGCCAAACCTTTTACCGTTGAGGCCACAGGGAAGATACCAGACTAAAAATGGAGTCAATAACGTCAGTTTAAAATCTCTTGTAGCTTAGCAGAGAAAGTTTCTCCTCCATCATTCCTATCCGTTCAGTAAGTGGTACGAAGGCGTAAGGTGGGGTTGGTGTAGATCCGTCTCCAAGGTAGTTTTGCTACAGCATTACATTATGAATTAAACTGCTGCAGAGGTATTTAAGAATCGGCTCATGGTGCTGTTTCTACGCCGTGAAAGCTTCATTCAACACTCCATGACAGTACGCCTGGCCCGCCTCTCCGGAATCTCACCTCCTCTCTGGTATAGGACATCGGCTCACTGCCTGAACTTAACCTCTTTATTACGATAGAAGGCCTTGTGGTGGGATGTGACATTGCCTTGGAGAGCACAGCTGGGCCGTGCTTATTGAGCGCCCTTAGAAACCCTGTGAGAAACACTTGGATCTAATCTGCCCTTCTAGAAACTCAAGGTTGTTGTCCATGCTATCGGTCTCGGCTCTGAGGCGCCGCTCTGTTCCCTCATGGTCACAGCTGTGTGTGCGTGGGATGGAGGTGAGAACTCCTGTGAAAACATGGGTGTGACATTAAGTAGCTGGTTGTAGCTAGTTGCAGTTAGCATCTAATAGAAGTCAGCAGCTAGCAGCACTCTGCAATTTGCAGGCTATAGTGGTTGTTAACTAGTTTGGTAGCAGTAGGTAGCATTAGGAAGCAGTAAGCAACTGATAGCAGTCTGCAGCAAGTAGTTTTAAGCAGCTAGCAGCATTTTGCAGCTCGGCCCCTCAATAGGATATTTACACCGAGCCCTGGCTGATATTTAGCTTCCATGCGTTCGTGCAACCACTTATGGAAACGGTTCATGTGGTCTGACCGTGTATTGATGGCGTGGCTCACCGTCCCCCTGCTTTGAGCTCTGCTCTAGCTCCAGCCCCTCATTCCTGTTCATCATTCATCAGGTGAGATTAGATCTGACAAATGAAGCTTTGATCCTTGTGGCAAGAACTTCATCCTCTCCGTAACAAGCTGCAGCAGGCATTGGCGAGTTATCATGAGAGAAAACTTACAGATGGAGATTTGATCACGGGGGCGGAGCTTTCTGATACGTTCACACAGGACTCACATTACCTGTTGATCTCACTGATAATCAACAAAACAATGGTCTGCTCTGTTTTTAATTCTCTGAGCGTAGAACTCTTCCTGCCGTGTTCGGCCTCAGGTCATGTTTGCGGTGAAAAGTTTCCCTCATGCAAGCCGATGTTTGACGCCATTTCTCCAGGATAACGCTACCTGCGGAAAGACACGAGCACATATTCAGCCGTCAGGAGGGTCATAAACACACTGTGCCCCATGGTCAGCCATCATTGGTTAAAACAGGAACTGTATATGTGTGTCTGTGTGTGTGTGTGTTCCACAGTTAGCCATCATTTGTCTGAAGAGTAGCTTAACTTCCGCTATGTCAACTGTTCTTAGCTAGTTTCTGTGTTGCGTTAGCTAGCGTCTTACTGCCTTCTTTAAAAGTGTCTTTGTCTCCAACAAGTCTGTAACTGCTGAACCCCTTAAGTACATAACAAAAGAAGGGTAGGGGACCTAATTTACGGTTAGCCAGCCCGAAGTTAGCAGCTATCCCAGAGTTGTTGGCTAGCACAGAGTTAGCGACTAGCTCAAAGATAGCAGCTAGCTCAGAGTTTTTCTCAAGCACCGATTCACAGATGATAATTTCCTCTTTCCGTGAAATCACTTCTTCCTTCTCTTTTTTTTACATCTTTTAGCCCTCGTTACAACTTCGCACCATATGAAGGGTTTTAGTCATCAGATGTCTGGATTTTAAATTAAGAAACTAAGCTAATATTTGCGGCAGCTGAAATCTGACATGCTGGACACTATAGATGTTCAAAGACATCACAACATTTCTAACGTTAAATATATCAGACCACTGCCAGAGTCCTAACATAATGCCCCCTATTCAAGGCAGGGCTTTATTCCAGTGGAGTTGTGAAGGGGGGTCTGAAGATAGTAACTGATGAGAATCAGATGTCTGTATTAACATGAGGCAGAAAGGAAGGATGAGGAAACTTTGTGATAACTTGATCTATTAAGTATGCAGCACAAACAGCCTGAAGTGTAGTAGCAGTTGGCAGCTAGTAGCAGTTAGCGGGTCCAGGAGCTCCATATGCCCTACACAAAGGATGAGGTCAGCTGCCATGTAAGAGTGACTCAGCGTGATTGTTGGTCACTGTTTAAATCAAACATGGACCGTAGAGAAGCATCTTTGTTGAAGGGTTGAAGAAGGCGTTCCATCGTGTGCGACAATTTGATTGTATCTTTGTTTTAGAGGTGGAAAGTGACAAAGTATACATTTTACAGTTTTCAAATTCTGTACTTACTTTAGTATTTCTTTTTCTTATATTTTACTTGTACGTCCTACATTTTAACAGGATTATCTGTACTTTTTCTCTTTAATATTTAAAAAAATTAAATAAAAATAATACTTATTACTTTAGTAGATTATATTGATTTTGAAGCTGCCAGACAGTTCACCAATCACTGCATGCTTCTTTTATACTTTGTTACTTCTATAGCACACATTTTTAATTACCTTACTACTTCACTTTAATTTACACTTTTTTACTTCCATTCTACTCCTTTTTACATTTTTTTTAATTTTCATATTACTTTTTTATACTTTTATTTTTTTATTTTCCTAAAACTTTTTACTTTCATACTGGTCCTTTATACTATTCAAATTTCATATTTCTACATTTTATTTATTTTTTATTTAACTTTCATAAAACTGCTATTTCCTTTGATAATTTTTAGTGCTTCTTTTTACTTTTACACTTTAAGTCCATTTCCGAGTCTCTACTTTCTCACTTGTACTTGACTAAAGAATTTGAATTGATACTTTGCCTCAGTCATTTTTTACACAAGCAACCTTACATCTACTCAAGTAAAGGTTGCGCTGCATTTGACACGTCTGGATTGTTTGAACTGCAGCATATGTAATCCAGGATTATTAAGGTGAACCTGAAGATTGATCTGTAACTCAAAACTGACAGTGATTGTTGTTCCCTGACAGTCACGACTTTAACTCTGACCCTGCTGGTTCCAGTCCTGCTCTGGTTCAGCTCTAGTTTAATATTCAGGACAGCTGGTCTGCTCTGTCGCTGTGAGTGGGTGGGGGTCAAAGGTCACGTCTCCTGTGGGTCCCTATCCTTTTAGAGCCCCTCTCTCCTCATCCCATGTCACCATGATTGGTTACTAAACCGGTCATGACCCCTGCCTTTTAGAACCCCTGACCCCACTTAAGATCTGATAGTTTTAGTCGAACATCAGTTCTAGTCCCTGGTGCTCAGGTTCAGGTCTGATTGGAGCCCAACGCCTCCCTGTTGTTTGCTCCAGTCTCCTCCACGCCTTGAAGGATCAGGGACTGGTTCTGCCATAAGCAGTGGCTGACAGTCCCTGAATCAGTCATCGCCCTCCGGGGATAGAGAAAAGCGGCCACCACTATTCATTAAAACCAGCAGAACCTGAGAGATTGGATTAGTTCATCTGTTCAGCTCTGTCTGGACCATTATCAACAAACTCCTCTTATAACCACTCCCACACCAAGCTGTGTGATAGCTCTTGTGCTCCCATTGGCTGATGATCGGAGCGCAACATGATTCTGTCACCCTTTTAACCACCACTTGTTTGCTGAAGTCCTGCGTAAAACATTACCCATGATCCTCTGCTCATGTATACTGTAGAAGCTGCCATTGTTCCTGACCGGATTCAAACTGCTTTGTGATTGTCTGTAGGTCTGAAATACGCCCTGTGAGTTTGTTTTAACTTATGTCTGTGTGGGGAGGAGATGTAACCATAGCAACATCAGTGTTGCTCAGTTTAAAGATGTTTTTGGCATTTAAAGAACAAAATGACTCATAAATAAATATAACTAATTAAGTTCACTTTAAATAACTTGAATTTTCAAACATCTGTTTGGGATGTCTACATGACTGCGTCAGACCATCTTCTGACCTGCTGGTCTTGTTTGGTGTCCCCAATTAGTACCTACCAAAGTGGTCTAACGAAGAAGAATCAGGGTCAAGGATGCCTGACGCTCGTGAAGCACGTGGGAAGTGAGAGCTGGTAAGCAAAGACTAGCTCCTGTCGCAGAAATACTTAACGAATGGTTTGAGGAACACAACTTCAAGTTCAAGGAGTCAAACCAGTCTGATCCATGGAGGCTGCATCTCAGAAGTTTTAGGACTTATAGGCTCTGATGCTGATATCTTGGTGCCAGATACCACAGCACACCTTCAGAGGGACCTACACAATAGATGGCAGGTGGTTGTAATGATTTGGCTGCTTGTGTGCATGGGACAACTTTTTATTCATTTCAATGGAAGTGGCTGTAACTCTAAGGATCTGGATCTAGCGACAAATTCTTGTAACTTTTATGAGGCTGTCCGTGAAAACTAGACCTTCCTTTTGATGGGCGTGGCCAGACTATGAGCAGGATCCCAAACTGCTAACATTAGCCACTTAGCTAGCTGTAAACCTGTTATCGCTAAACCATCTGAACTCTGCTGTAGTGAAAGACGGTAAAGACTTTAACACTCTGCTGAGTTATGATCCTATGTCCAGCGATGGTTTAGACTTTTATTCTCTGGATCCTAACGCTCGGTGCTAAAGCAGCCACATTTTATCCAATGCTTTATTTGTTCTATGGAATTGCTGCGGTTACAACCTTTTCATGTTTTTTACATTCGGCTTCATTTTCTTAGAGTTTTGTAGAATGCACCCACACTTTGAGACGTCTCTTCCTGTCTGCCTTTTGATTGGAGCAGAGAGTAATGACACCTGCTTTAGTCACATGGCGCCGACCGCCCTTCCTGTCCCTGCTGATTTAATATGGCCTTAAACAGTGTTTTCACATTTTATAATCCTTTGAAGTTGATGGAGCCTCCTTCTATGACAACAACAAAAGCAGCGTGGGGACGAAGATCACTGATCGAACCTGGGAAGAGAGTCTTAAAGGGATTATTTCTTGCTCTCTCAATTACAGGCAATTTCATTCAACTTTGGGGAATCCATAGATTCCACTGTTTCAAATCTAAGCTCCACAAGATGTTTCCAGGCATCCCACATTATGATAGATGCATTAGAACGGAGCACTACTACACAACTAAGCAGCTCTATTGCTTTGCTTCCTATGCATGGATGGACGGATACTGGAGGTTTTTTTAAACACTGTCTGTTACCTAGGACATAACCGTTGTATGACAGTCCTTTATATCTAACAACAGTTTTGGTTACTGCTATCTTGGTTACTACTTCTTTCCACTAAAACTACTGAGAATGGGAGGGTGGAGGCAATGTGAGTGTAGTTTTGAATTATGTTTGTTTATTAACGTTACTTATCTGTTGTATCGTCTGTATGTCCTGTTTTGCTCTAGAAATGTAGACCGCGTATTTAAGCCTTTTTATATGCTACTTTTTTTTTCCAATTAAAACATCTGGAGGGGGATAAAGAAAGAACATTTTGGGTATGTTAGAACAAATTAATGTTGCATAAACACTGAGGGAACGCCATCTGTCTGATGCTTGGGTATGGGCTAGTTAAGCACCGGGACTGTTTTATTATCAGTCCTCCGTACCTTTTCGTTGAAATATTTGATCTTTGATCATTTATCCAGATCAACCGATTCACTCCATGGGTCTTCAGTCATTTGGCTTAGGTCGGAGAATATTTCCGTCTTCGACATTTGATTCTCATCAATGGCGTTAAACTGTTATGTCCTGAATGAGTTTATTTATTCAGTTTGTATGGTAACTCTGTCTTTTTCAACAAACAAAAACTCAGAAGTTTGGTTAACATGTAGCATGTAGAATTTCGTTAAGTACAAACTATCAAAGAATTAACCAAAAGTAAGGAATATTGAACTTTGGAGACATCCAATAAAAGCAGTCAGGTTCCATGATAGAATGACGTTTTAAACAAATTAAAAACAACAACAAAGAGGATCAGAATCCCAGACATCTCCATTTATGCAACAACGAATGAAGTAATGGAAGACAAGAAGACCTGTGTGAAAGTTGCTGACCGTGGTGTGGATCTGGGTTTTCAGGCTGAATCTTATGACGAGGAGTTTCTGCTTTTAACATTACTTCAGATGATTTTGGCGTTAAAGTAACATTTCTGGTGAGTTTACCACACAGAACGACCTGGCTAGTAAATTAATGCTGGGTAACTTTGTAAGGATGTGACATTAGAGTAAAACCACTATGTGGTACCAATAAGGCGTTGAAGACATCGTCTTTTCCCTCAGCCGTCCCGGAAGGAGGGCCCTCCCTCCTTCACTCCCTCCCTCCCTTATTCCCTCTTGTCCAGTACAGGAGTAAGCCTGCGTTATTATCCAGCTGTTTCTGCGCTAGAAGCATCACAATAACAGAAAATACTGCTCCGATCACATGATAGACGCCCATCTTCTGATAAAACACTTCATACATTGGTTGCCTTTCAACGCAGCCTTCACTTTATCCAAAAGCCTTTGATCCGACCTTTGACTTTTGACCTTTGACCTTTGACCTGAGGTATCATCTGTGGATTTCCTTGAATGAAACGTAGATCTCAATAAAAGTTGAGTTAAAATGTTTAATTGCGGCAATGTGGAGATAATGAAGTTATTTCTCAGCGGGGCCTCAGAGTGGGTGGGCTCTCCGTCTCCCATGGGAACTTCACTCACCCCTCCCTCATGCTCTCTAAACTGAGCCGACGCTTTAGTCTGTACTCGCTGACCCCACAGATAGATAAACAGGCTGTGTGTTAGAGTCGACCCTTCATTAGCTCCGCCCACTCAGGAGGTCAATTGTTTAGTGACGATCCCAGGGCGGACCTCGGGATCCTTTCTTGCTGTTGATAAGATTCATATTCAGGTTTGATAAATATGGAGTGGCGCCGGCATCGACCATATCAGAGAAATAATTCTGTCTCATAACCACCCACAATGCCTCAGGAGGGTGTCACATGGTTCAAGTGACCAGAGAATTAGACGGCTGTCCCCATTGGGACATCTAGTCTGAAGTCCCCCATCCCACTCTGAAACTGTTGCTGATGGGGGTTACAAGTATCCAGAACCAGAGTCGGATGCCTAGAAATGTTTATGATACGTCTTACAAACACCATCGGGGATGTCATCAGGGGTCATCGGGTGGTTCTGTCTTTTCACAGATCTTCCCTCCCGATCCAGAGCCTCCTGCTCGTCTGGAAACGGTAGTGCTCTCTAGTACTACTGGTCCGGCTTTATTGTTTCTATCTTTTGATCCAAAGACTTTCTCTCAAACGTTTTGGACCTTGATCTGTGAAGCGTCTCAAGGGTTCCACCCCCAATCCATCGTCGCCTGATACCCTGCCGCTAATCTTGGCTTCAGGACCACATTTGGCTGCCAGTTGTTTTTGTGACTCACGTCCAGACCTGCCAGGGAGCTCGGCGCCCTGCCAGCGGGTTCAGTGTCAACATGGCGCTACGGCTGAATATGAGTCAAAGGAGCTGCCATGTTTATTTTCTTGATAGCTTTTGTTTGAACACGCCAACGTGACGTGAAGCCGCTCAAAGTCATTTAGTTCCAACGCCAAGGAGACAGGGATGAGATTTGGTCCAGGTTGTCAGTCAGTCAGTTAGCTCCAATGCTAATGAGACAGGGATGAGGTCTGGTACAGGTTGTCAGTCAGTCAGTTTGCCCCAATGCTAAGGCAGGGACAGCAATACTGTGGTCATGTGACTCTGACCGGGGTGTTGAATATGAATATGGTGTGTTTTATTTAATATAAGCACAACAATCCTTGCTTATCATGGTCATTTGCTGTTTTCTGTACCGAGATGGTCATGGTATGTAGAAGGGCTGGGCGATTAATGATAAAGATTGCAATCTCGATTTATACTTGTATACAATCTAATTTCTGAAATATGGTGATTCTTCAGCTTTTTAATATATAACGTTAACTGCAGCAAAACTCGCAGCTTATTTTACAACGAGTGAGGTCTGGCCCTTAACACCATGGCCTGGTTGACTTAAGGAAAAAAATGTCTTCGGTAAAGTTTAAAACTATTAAAAACTCACGGAAACCGATAGTTTGGAGAGATTTTAATTTAGTTCAGGTTGAAAAGTCAAATAAAGCAGTTTTTTAATGGTAAGAACACTGTTTAATTATATTTATAACGGCTGATTACAAGCCTAATGTTTAAATACCCAATGCTTCAGCTTGTGTTCGGACAAGAAAACAGAAGATCTGCTGGGGCTGGACCGGGCTCAGTCAGTAGTCTCCCGGACTCGGTCAGGCTTGGACATAAATATGCACCTGGGCAAAACTGTACTGCGCAGGAAAGCTTTGGTAGTTAACCTTTCAGTGCCGGCGCACATCTATTTGTGCTGTATACAGACGATAAATGGGGCTTCAATATTTCTCATGTACGTAACAAAGTGCGGAGAGAATCGCATGTCAATTCCAAGCAAAAAATGTCAATTCTCATTTTGTCAAAATAGCCAAGGAAAGGACTTCAAAACTTCTACGAAGTCAAGATCACTTTTCATATGCCTCTGTGGGCCGAAATCTACTGTTGAGAAATAAGAAATAAGTTAGACTGCCTTAGCCCTAGTATCTGGAGAAAATGAAACGTTACATTGTGTCCCTTCAGCAGGTGGAGGGTCCGTCAGAGGTCATTGGCAAGAGCTTACTGATTTTATGACACGCTATTTTGTTGAAGAAATGGTACCAATTAACATTGTGGAGAAGCCGGCGTTCAAAGCCATGCTACAGGCTTTTGATAAACAATATGTTCTCACTGACCGATAGTACTTTTCTCAAGCAGTAATCGCTAAAATATATCTGAGACTTGAGGACTGCATTTGCTGGAATTGAAGGACGGGGATCATTTCTCAGTGATGGCGGACAAGGTGGTCCAGTGTGAATATGACGCCATATATGAGCCTGACCATGAACTGAAATCAAACTGTTTGCAGGCTGCAATACCACGGGTATGTTTTGCCTCATCAGCGCAGTTAGAGAACATTAATACCACCACAGGCCTAGCCAATGCTAACAAGACAGAGATGAGGTCTAGTCCTGGTAATCAGTCACCCTGTTAGCTTCCATTCGAGGGAGACAGATATGAGATATGGTCCAGTTTAGCAGTCGGTTAGTTAGCGTCTTTCAGCTAACCCAGTCTGATATTTGACAGGACAAGAGTAGCAGGAGGCTTTTAGCAAAGAGCTGAAGAGAATACCGTTTATTTTTTTGTGTAAAATACATATTTGAACGTCTAATGCCTGCAGCAGCTCGTTTCAACTAGTGACAGACACGATACACTTGGACAACAACGACCCAGGTCCAATGTGTGATGTCAGTATGCTGCCGTTACTCAAGCTAAAGAAGTGTGGCTTGTAAAGACAGCGGTGACCCTTTATTTATCAACATTCATTACCGTTTTATAATCAATGTACTCACATTAAAACAACAATATTTTTGTGTTCTGTGAAGTGGATCTGATCTCAGAAAGTAAGGAGCTCCTGGACCTGCTAACTACTAGTAGCTATTAACTGCTACCAACTGATAACTGCTAGTAGCCGGCGACAACTGACAACTGCTACTAGCTGCTACAAGCTACGAGCCGGTACTACCAGGCACTTTCTGTGTACTGCTCCTTGCTACAAGCTGCGGACTCCTATTAGCTTATTGCTACAATATACCATCTGCCTTCAGCTGTTAACTGGTACTAGCTTGTAACTGCTGCAACTGCTACTAACTATTAGCTACTGGATACTTCCCATTGCTTCTAGATGCTACTAGCTGCTGATTCATTACTCTTTATATCTCCTGGTTGAACGTCGCACTCATCCTTGAAACATCACAGAATAGAATAGAAGAATAGTACTTTTGCCGTGGTCATGATCTATAGAAAAGAAATCATGGCTGCTCATAACCAGAACAGCTGATGTCACCGTTGATACATGTCATCACATGCTCAGAGTGGCGCCTGAAGCCAGACACGGTGCAACGCTGGATATTTTTACTTGACCAGTCTCCGTCAAGTCCATCAGATCAGGTTGCAGCTCAATTCCTGTTTTAAAGCTTGTGCCACACCCTGAGCAGCTTGTGGTCGTGCCCTCGGCGTGAAGCCAGAAGGAAACACACGTGCTGATAAGAAGTGTGTCCGAGAGCAACGTCCAGACGGACAGCTGCTAGTAGAGGGAGGAGGCTGCAGGAATCTGCTTTGGTTGTTGGACTGCTCTGTGATACTGGTGTATCTGGGTCACTGGGCCATCCTGGTCTGACTGAGAGCAGTGGGGAGTCCGACCGGCAGGAGTGAGACCGAAGGCGTGGTTCTGGTTCAGTGACTCATTTAATACTGTGATTGGAATGTGACAGCGGGTGTGGCGGCGTTACCACAGCAGCGCTGTGTCCTGTAAACATACCCCCCCTGGTTTTATAAAACCAAAGAGAGCCAACCTGTATCTTCTCTTCTGTGGGAGTTTCCGGCCTTTTTTGGAGTGGGGACCCCTGAGAGCTATAGTCAAGGTTCAGGTCCGAGACTTTAGGATCAGGATCATCATCATAGCCACCAAAAAGGTCATGTGATTCCTGGCAAGGCGACACAAACTACCTGAAGGATTTTCATGAATCCGTCAAACCTGTGCCAAAGAAGGAACCACTGGTTCTGGAATGGATCTAGATGAAGAAGGTCGATCTGAGATTTTTCTTTCACATAAGACCCCTGAGGGCAGCAATTTTGGAAGGGCTCATGACAAGGCCCTACTTTATTTGGATCAGGGTTTAATTTAAAGAGGACCTTAATCAAGCACATGGATCTGATAAATACAACTAGCTGCTAACTATTACTAGCCAGTAACTACATTTAGTTGTTAACTGACAAGTTGATACCTACTACTGGTTGTTATCTATAACTAACTATTAACCACTACGAGCTATTAACTGTTACCACCTTTTAACAACAATTAACTGCTAATTACTTCTAGAATTAATATATAAAGATCAACAGAGAAGCTTGTATTTATGAAGCACGTAGTGTTATTGTTTGGAGACTTGAGTGGAAAAGAAGTCAAATGTAAACCCTGCAGAAGAACGACCACCGCACTTCTGTTCTAAGCAGAAGTTTACCATGAGAGATATTTCAGCATACAGTATGGAACTGAAAGTATTAGTCATGTATAGAACTGTAATCTTTGTGACTGGAGGCGTACCATATCAGCTATTGGCAAAAAGTAAAATATCACCAGCATTTGCAAGCTAAACTATCTTAAATTCTAACCCTGGTCTGTCTTTCTACTCTCAGGACTCTGAATCTTTGGACCGGTGCATCCAGACTGCCCTGTCAGCCCTCTACCCGCCCTTCAAGGCCACATCCCCCACTGTCCTCTGTCAGGTCTTCAATGTGGTGGAGAATTGCTACAGGGGAGATGGTTTTCAATACTTAATCCACTTCCTGCTACCTGCAAAACAATTGTTAGTTAACCTCCAACAAGAGGCCTGTGTGAGTACACCCGGACACGTGGTCTAATTCTGCCAATGGCAAGATGCACCTAGTCCTGTATTTAGGGATGAGGGCCTAACTTTCAGTCTGAATGGCTACAACACTCTACTAGTCACAGTCCAGTCGGTTGAGACTACCATCCAGTCCGTAGAAGATACATTCCACTCCAAAGGTTACTGTCCTGTCTGTAGAGACTACTGACCAGTTCGTAGAGGTTAAGGTCCAGTCTGTAGAGGCTACTGTGTAGTCTGTCAGGTTTTTTATACAGAGGTGTATTTTACAATCTACTGTAACTGTAATTCCAGAGTCCTTCTGTCTGAGGCCCTTTGCAACAGCAACAGTTGGAATGTCGGAATAAGTAGCAGAGTCGGTCATTGTATAATCAGATTTTTACCAGTTGTAACTCTCTGCTGTCATATGACCAACTCCTAAATAAACATCACCTTCTCTGGTTTTGTCTGAACATGCCTGTTGAATGCCTCATTCATATTGGCTGGCGCGTCATGTTTGGTGAAGGTGACTCACCTGACTACTGCTGGGTGAGGCATCATCCACAGACAGGTGGGGCTTAACCTACAGACATCAGATAGAGCTCTGAGTGGGTGTGGGTGTGGGTGTGTGTGTGGGTGTGTGTTGTCCTGTCATGGGATTATTAGGATTATAGTTAGTGTAATATTATTGCACTATAGTAACAGCCATTGTTTGTCAACTGAACAGAATTTCATTTCCTCCTCTCCTTCCTCTCTCCTCCTCTCTTCCCCTTTCCTCTTATCTCTCCTCTTCAGTTTCAGTACTATGGTTTCCTGTTCCGTCACGAAGGCTGGCCTCTCTGCGTCCATGAGAAGGTAGTGGTCCAGCTCTGTCCTCTGGACCGGCGCTTCGTCCATACGGGGGACTTCTACCTGCTGGTTTCTCCGCCTGCTGCTCCTCCTCCTCCATCTCGAGCACACAGCGCCTCCAGCAAGAGCTCATCTACCTTCTGCCCTGGCCTGCTTCTGTGCAGCTTGTCAGCTGGCGGCCATCATGTGGAACAGCAAGAGGTTTCGAAAATAGCTCTGCACTCCCTCTTCAGCATGGCCTTCCTGGACTCTGTCAACAGGGAGAGGGAGCAGCGAGGAGCACCCAGGCTGGAGCGCTGCCTTCTCTCCTCCCAGGGAGACGTCTTCAGGGTTCCATGGGAAGACCTGGTCTACCCACAATTCATCAGCCGGCCTCTGACCAATTTGAAGGAGGACAAAGAGTTGCTTGTTAAAAATAGTGATGGTTTAATCAATATAGGTGGGGATTCTGACGCTTCAGGACAGAATGTTAAGCTCCTCCCATCCTCAACAATGAGTGACCAATCAGTAGCAAGCAGCGACGACGAGGGATCTGAGGGCGAGTATGTGGAGCTGACCGAGCTGACCGAGCTGCCCCTGCCACGGTTCTCCCCACAGAAAGGCTCCTTAACGCAGTCCATCAGCCTGCAGTACCGGGCCAAGACAAGCACACACACAATAGGACAACTCCCCAAAACTACGGACATACACATACCTGGACACAGCCCCAAATCTACGGACACGCACAAACCTGGACACACCCCCAAATCTAAGGACACACACACACCAGGACAGCCCCCCAAAACCATGGACACACACACACCTGGATACACCCCAAAAACTACAGACACACACACACCTGGACATACTCCAGTGACGACACACACTCCTAAAGCCACTGACTCCTCCTACACTGCCAGCTCCCTCCCTTCCTGTGAGGATGTTCATTCCTGCTCTAATCTGTGCTCCAGTCTTCACAAGGAGAATCTCAATCAGGACTCCTCCGCCCCTATCTCCTCCGCCTCTGCTGCCCCTGCTGTCGTGGGAACCTTCAGTTATCAGAAGGAGCGCCAGGCATCACAGCATCAACGAAGTGGTACTGATTCAGGTTGGAGTCTTCAGCCAAATTCAGACGCTACAAACTGCACTGAACAGGGAGAGGAGGGGGATATGAGGGTTGACTTGGAGGAGATGGAAAGACAGAAGGAGAAGTCTGAAATAGACGTGTCAGTTGATGATGAGGAGGAAGAACAGCTGGAGGATTTAGAATGCATCCAGGATGAAGATTTGCTGCTGCTCACAGGCACCTCTGAGGATCAGAATGAAGAGGCGAAGGTTAGGTTTAAAGAGGAGGAAGGGTTAGAGGAGATGGAGAAGGATGGGTTAAAGGAGGAGGTGGAGGTTGAAGAGGAGGTACAGATTATAGTTTTGCATCAGAGCCGAGAAATAGGGCCGGAGGAGGAAGAGAAGAAAGAGGACAAGAGAGAAGGAGAAGGGGAAGAGAGAGAAAGTGAACAAATGGATGAGAATATTGACCCTGAGGACTCTTATTCTGAAAATACCACACTACAGATACTCACCGAGGACCCTTATTCTGAAATGAAGGGAAAACACACACACATGAAAAACTCCTATTGTGAGAAAAGGGTACCAATAGAGACCGAACCCCTCTCTTATCCTGAAAGTGGCTCCAAACAAACACAACCTCAGGACTCTTATTCTGAAAATACCACACAACAAACAAATGCTGAAGACTCTTATTCTGAGTGCACCACAGTGCATACACTCACCAAAGACTCTTGTCCTGACCAAAAAACCCCACAAACAAGCACTGAAAACTATAATTTGGGAAGCACAAAACAAATATACTCTAAGGACACTTATTATGGAGATACTTCACTACAAACAAAGACCGTCAACTCTCATTTTGAAAATGACAGACAACGAACACAAAATGAGGACTGTTATTTTGAAAATACAGTAGAAATGCACACTGAAAACTCTAATTCTGAAAAAAAAACACTACAAACAAGCTCTGAAGACTCTTACTTTGAAAATATGCAGCATATGTGTTCTGTGGACTCTTATTGTGAATGTAAACAACAACAAACAAACCCTGAAGACTCGTATTGCGAAAATTATAAACTACAAACACACACTGAGGACTCTTATTGTGAAAATAACACTCTAAAAACACACACTGAGGACTCTTATTGTGAAAATAACACTCTAAAAACACACACTGAGGACTCTTGTGAAAATAAGACAATACAAACAAACACTGAAGACTCTTATTGGGAAAATACACAACAAACCCAGCGTGACGAGGCCAACACCCCAGCGATGGATCCCGATCTTCTCTTGACCACAGCGGAGGAGTCTGACAGCGGACAGGAAGTGCCAATGAAGGACAAGGAGGAGAGAGAAGAAGGGAGATTCTTTGAGGAAACTGGTGAAGGAAGAACTGAAAAGCTTCAGCCTGAAGGTACAGACGCTGTTTCCCCTCCATCTTTCCCCTTCCAGCTTCTTTCTTTTCAAACCATCAGATCTCTCTTTTTTTCATTATTCATGTCCTCCTCCTCTTCCGATTGGCTGATTTACTCCTCCTTTTCCCTCCTCCTTCTCAACATCTTCTTCATTAAAACACACTCCTTTGCTCATGCTAACATTAGCACATCTGAAGCAAGTACTGCAGTTGAAGAACAACTTTTATTGTGATACTAACAAGCATACAACGAAACGTCAGTCCCTCATTGTGCAACAAAAAAATATATATATTCAACAAACAAAGAAATTCTAAAGATTACTAAAATATAACTACAAAAAGCACTCAAAGAACGCATACTCCGATTCCTCTGAATCTACTTCATTTCTTCCTCTCATTCCCTTCATGTGTTCATCACGTTGTTTTATTCTCTGCTCCACATTCCTAAACTTTAAACAGGGCATTTTGTGTACATCAAAGAAACAAGGAACAACAGTAACAGACGTTTGGGAAAGATTCATTCACATTTATCCATTAATCTAGGACTCATTGCCAGCCTCAAACACTAACCATTCTTCTATTCAAGCAGCGTATTATTTACATTTTATTTTTATTTAAATGCTGCGAAACGTGTTCCGTCACCAAAAATTTAATCATTTGTAGGATTTGCCAAGACCTACCACTGATTAACATTTCATGCAAATCTGTCCGTTAGATTCTCCGTAATCTTGTTCACATACAAAGAAACAAATGCAAAGGCGTAAAAACCGAACCACCTTACTCTGAGGTAGTAACAAAACATCTGTTCTACCACTGCAATATTAAAAAATGTAATAATGAAATAATCCAAGATAATCTAACAGGGTGGGGGGTGATGTGGCTCTGACTCAATCGCTCATGATTGTGTAATGACTGGTTTCACTGCACACCAGCACCGGGGTAGACGGTGGTCTTGAGTCTGGCTGTGTGAGTTTTTATTGTCCTGTGGTGCGTCCCAGGGGGCAGAGATGTAAACAGATGGGGTCCCGGGTCAGTTGGGTCTCTTCGGGACTTTTAATGTTTCAAACAGTGATTGTTGCAGATGTCTGCTAAAGTGGGAAGGGTAGTGTTAATATTTTCAGCTCTTTTGATTATGTTCTATAAGTTTATAAACGTCAGAAACATGACAATTCAAATATAAAACCCGATCGAACAAAGTTATCAAGATGCAATGGTGCTACTGTTAAAGTCCTTCCCATGATGCATTAGGTGGGATTACATGGACAGCCCAACTACGAATAGATTCGGAAAAGACGCCTATCGCAAAGAAATGCTGCATGTTAACACCCCTTTCCGAAAGAAAAGGCATTTCCGGATGACATTTCATTCCTTTTTAAGGAGGTAGTCTAAATCCTCTCATTAAAGCCTTTCCGATAGCCGTTCGCTGCATGTTAGCGCTGTATCAGAAAGCTTTCTGTTTGAGTTGTATCTATGCATTCCCAGCGTCGTGACGTAATGCTCTGGCTGATTTTTTTCAGCGCAGCAAAGCATTTTAAAAATAGCGACTTCGAAACAGTACCGGTCTACATCAGAGAGTCATTTATCCATTGCAATTTTGAAAGAGTTTGGACAGTAGGATCAACGAAAAGTCACTTCTGCGAATGCCCTCTTTGTCGTATTCTTCTTGTGGGTACTTGTTAGCGGTTGGCACCGAACTCACCGAAGCATTACCGCACCTTCTGAACGGGACTGTGGATCGTCTGCGCATGTCAGAAACTGTTTCCGAATAGATGAGTCAAAGCATGTAAACACCGGGTCGGAAAAGATCACAGGTCACGTAAACAGGTGACCGACATTGCAATTTTAAAAGGTTTAAATCGGGTAGGAAAAAAGTCTTGCATGTGAAACCAACTAGTGTCGGGGGCGGTGGTTGGTGTTATCCCTCTGGGACTTGAGTAGTTCCTGCAGGTCCAGTTTACATTTGAGGATATCACCTGATAATGAATGGACCTATCAGATAAGAGCTGTGATCTGGTGATCTGGTCCACAGGCAGGACCGTTTTATGTCAGCATTGGGCTCAAGGGTTACAGAGGGTCCTCACCAAGAATCCATAAAAACACTTTGTTTGTTGTCTAAAGGTTTCAGCAGTCGGTTTCCTGATCCTGGTCCCACAGAACCACATCAGGAACACTCTGCTGCTCCCATACTACCACCGCAGGTCGCTCAAAACTCCCAGTCCCATCAATCCAGCTTCTACAGTGTCCTGCTGGGCTCTGGAGTTGTCTGTCTGCCAGGTGAGGAAACCACAGACCCGATGCAGACCCAAACCAGGACCGAAACCTGACATAAGACAGAATGACCGAACACCAGCTTTGCTTGTAGTATAAGACCCGTTTATCCTCCTTATGGCCCGGATGGAAATGATACTGATCCAGTAGGAAAATTTTCTGCTATTGTCTTCGGCCTGTCAGAATATCACCAACAGTCTCCTCTGTCTCTAAAGGAACCAAAGACCGGACCGGTAGGGCTCTGCTCACCGTCTGCACCTGGAGCGCCGTGTGGTCCAGCCCTGAGTGTGACCGCGCCGAGCTGCTCCACTTGCTGCTCTACTATATCTCCATTCTTAGGTAAGAATGTGAAGGCCGCCTGCCTCACAGCCTTCAGTCAGATCAGTGTACCTCCACTGACATCACTTCCTATGTGCAACAGGAAGGAGGTGCGAGACCTGGGGCTGACAGTGCTTGTGGATGCTAGGAGAGCTGCTCCGGTTCCTGCCCTTTTCTCCGCCATCAGGTCACTACAGGTGAGTCAGTGAGTCTATTTATTGGAATATGAACGAAAAAAGACATCATCACAGAGCATACGCAGAAAGAGGAGAGGTAGTTTCTTATCACTCCTGAATTCCTTCCTTATATCACGAAACTTATATCTATACTTTTTCTACCACGATATTTCTCCATTGTCTCACGACCGCTACACATCTCTTTGTTGGAACTACATGGATGAGGTTCGCACTAGAGAGTGGATACCCCACTGAAGCCTGACGGGTCGAACCCGGCTATTTTGGAAATGATCCGGGTTCGAGCCGGCCCCAATAATTACTTCTACTAAAATTCAGTTTGGGTTCAACTCAGGAAAAACCAAAGTCAGGTTTTCAACCACAGTTGCCTATTTGACATGATGCTTTGAGACTTTTTAGTGGAAACGTCCCAATAGAAAAAAATGTTGTTGTCTGTGTCTCTGTGATGTCCATGTCACTTTTCAGTCTTCAAGGTGTTGTTTAAGTGAGGGTTCAATGAGTGCATGAATGCACCATAGGCTATTTATCACATTAGTAACAAAAAAGGTATTAATATATAAAGGAGTATTAAGAAAGTTCAAAAGATATAGAGAGTATAAAGGATTATGATTAAAGTTATGGAATAAAAGAGTAGTTTAGAAGAGAAAAGTATAAAGTAAACAGAAGCACTCAAGTGAACGGTGAACTGTGTCCAAACTTCTGACCGGTTCTGTTTCTTTCTGTTTGTTTTCTAACATAGTTTGTGGAGACATCAGTAAAAAACTCAATGACTCTAAATAAAAAGTATTAAACTCTTTCAGAGAGCGCTAACCTCCACCAAGGCACAACCATACTCTAGGTTTAGGAAAAATTAATCCAGATTTCTCCATTAATGTTGGAGTTATTGACAGCCTCTAAATGTACCGGCACCTCCAACAAACTCTCTGAGAATCTCCTGTTGTCTAGTACAACATCATTCACCAGACGGGCAATCGTCAGACTTGTTTCTCTGCTCACGTGATGCTAGGTTTACGTTAAGATTGTTTTGTAATATCTGAGACTTCAGTGATTTCTTCTGATCAGGCACCGACCAGCAGGGGGCGTCAGTCAAATGATCGGGTCACTTGGAGGTTGAGTCAGATGTTAAAAGTAACGCAAGGTCACATACTGACGGTCTGAGAGGTTCAAGACTCAAAGCTATGGTCAGAAGATACACAGGTGATGATGAGGTTGTGAGCTGTTACCTTTTCTCACCTGGAGTGATTTTTGTGTCTGTTTGTGTGTGCGTGTGTGTGTGTGTGTGTGTGTGTGTGTGTACAGGAGACCTCACCTGGATCTGTCCACTCTGTGTTTCTGCTGGTCAACAAGGACTTGTCTCTTCATGTGGATAAACCTACAGACGTTCAGGTATCATACATAAACAGTGCCACTCACCTGTGATCAGCTGGTGATGGTTCCGGTTCTGACAGGCTCCCTGTTTGCAGGTGGAGGTCTTGAGTTCCCTAAAGTCCCTTCAGAGACACGTGGAGCTCCATCAGATTCCTGTGGCGTTCGGTGGATCTTTGAGCTTCAGTCAGAGCAGCTGGCTCTACTTCAGATCGGTCAGCCCACGATCACACCCACACACACACAAACTCTCTCACACACACACACTCTCACACACACACACACACACACCTATGTTTATGCAGTTAAACAACCTTCATCAGATATGTTGATAAATATGTGATGTATTGGATCCACGCATCTCTAGTTTGTAGCAAACATAGTGTACGTGTGTTGATGATGTCATCAGCAGTGTTTATCCATCAGAGTGTCCATGCGTTGATGATGTCATCACTAGTTTGCGTTCTTTGCCATCATTAACAGAAGGTGGATGATTTGACCGGTCAGTGTAAGAATGTCATCAGGCTGCTGCAGAAAACCATTAACATCCTGAAGACCAAGTCCCTTCCGGCTGCGACTGAGGTGATGCACACACAGACACACACACACACACGTGCACACAGACACACACACATACACACTTTCAAAATCCAAAAGCGTTTCTTTTGGATTAGGCACAAACTTTCACCTCACCCCTCTCCCAGGAGGCTGAGCTGCTGCTGTCCCGGTACCAGGCGGTGATGCGCAGCATACTGGAGGACAGAAGATTGGTGCAGCTCCAGCAGGAGGGCGGAGCTTCGCTGTCCCGACTCCGCAGCATCAGCGTGACAGAAGATGAGCTGGCGGCGGTGGAGGCGGTTTCAGCAGTTTACAACGAGGTTGACGAGCTTCTGCACCGCCTGGTGACGCTGTCAAATGCCAGAACAGAGGAGCTGCGCTTCATCGTGGAGTTCAGGAGCCGGGAGCAAGGCTTCGCCGAGGTCAGTCCGAGCACGCTCAGTATACATTTCTCGCAACCGGACAGGTTGGAGTCAACCAAACGACATCTGATCATGCTAATGTCTGTTCCTCCGTGTTCAGGTGAGGGCCTGGCTGGAGCAGGTCGGCGAGGAGCGTCTGAGGTGTCTGGATGAGCCGGAGGATTCTATGGATTTCCTGATGAAAAAACAAGACGAGTTCAAAGAGTTCCAAGCCACAGCAAACGTATGATACTCTCACACACTCCGACGTAAAACACACACATGCAGTTGGTCATAAACATTCTCTGTCAGATGGGTCACCAGCGTCGTTCCATGATTCTCTCTCTGTAGGAGCGCTGCAGACGTGGCCAGGACTTGCTGAGGAATCTGGAGCATTGGAGCGACATTTCGTCAGCTGACCTCAATGACTATGAGGTCAAAGTTCATTCTTTCCGGGCTCAGTTGCAGGATTTCTCCCAGCGGGTTAAAACCACGGGACAGAACATCGAGCGCGCCGCCCGACTCTACCGCTTCTTTGACCAGGTACGCCATCCACTCCTGTCGTCTAAATTGGTGACAGATTACTGCTCTAATGGAAGGAGGCAGTAACTGAGAAGAATGTAGATGGTAGACATTTCTGCATCTGCATAAACGGGATGCAGAGAGGTTGCCTGCAGCCTCGTCGGCGTATCAAACTCACAAACTGAGCCGCTGGAACCAGCAGCCACCACCCCCCTTCATGGCTCTGAGACTGAATCTGTATCTCAATACAAATATCTAGGTTTCTTTAATTGATGATTCTCATTTGTTCCTCACATTCAGGAACTGTTGAAAAAACTGACATTTGGTCTTAAATATAGAAACTTGACTAAAGTGATGTTTTACACATGAACGCATCCCGACAAAAGCTGCACACGTTGATACTGTGTAGATAAGACTGTTCTGTAGTGGGTCTGGTGTCACGATGAAGATGAAGTTAGTCCATGTCATGCTGACTCCTCTGGTTTATTCATGTCAGACGACAACAACCCTTTGTCACGTTTGAGATGATTTCTCATCATCTGTGTGTGGTGACTTCATCAGAACCAGGATCAGGTTGTAATGGGATCCTTGCTCCTGTCATAGTGAACCAGAAGCAACAAACCCGACATTCATGATGGAGCCACTGAAGTTACACTCGAACGTGCCACAGACACTCCAGCTGCTGGCAGGAAATAAACTCCAAACCAGCTCGTGGTACTAGTCAGAAACCAGTGGCCCTGCAGATACACACACCGTTGCTATGGTGATGCAGGTTTTCCGATATTCATCAGGTTCTCTGTCCCCCCCGCCGTACACAGAAACACATTTAATGTTCTGAGCATAACTAAGGAACCATTTGAGATGTTTGTATTTTTTCTGTTTCCGTGGTTACCAGTTGAAGTGTGGGCTTCTCTGTGAATGGGATCTGTAACAGATGATGGCGAAACTATTCAATATTTTTTCACGATCTTCATAATCAAATCTGCTGTGTACTGGAAAAGAATGTTTGATTCTTCTTCTTCTTCTTGTTCTCGGTCCCGACTCACTCTCTCTCCCTCCTGGTCAGTAGATTTTTCAGATTTTTTATCGAAATTCCAGCGTTTTCTATCAATTGTATGATTATTGTGATATATTGAGTTGAGTTTTCGTGCAAGTTCAGTTTGATTTCTGAGAGTGGTTTTGTGTAGCTTTCTTGGGTTTTTGGATGATGGCCTTTATGACACCGCTGTCCGGTCAACCGGGGTGCTACGGGGCTTCAATGAGGTTGTTGTTGACTGGTTCTCTATGGACTTTCGGTGGAGTGGGGCAAATGGATATGTGGGTAACTGTTTGGAGCTGTTGACCTGCTATTAACCCTGGGAACACCGGCGCCCTGAACTTTCAGCTCCCGCAGTGGGAAGCAGCTGTACCTTATCAAGTGCATCAAAGTATGGAACATCAGCTCACTGGCAGGAGTCGGGGAATCGAGCTAGACGGAGGTGTTTGGCTCAGATTTCTGTTCACTGGAGGAGGACATCTCTCTGGTTGTAAACTTCTCACTTGATGAGTGACTGCTGTCACTACCATCTTGTGAAACTTTCCCTTCACTCCTGCTGCTTCTCTTCTGTCACAGATAACTTTTGACACTTTTCTCAACCAACTCCATCCTGCTTGCACTCGTTTCTTCACCTCTCCCACACTGCTCGTTGCTCTTAACAGTTGACCCGAAGGAGTTGAACTCCTGAACCTTCTCCACCTCTACTCCTTAATTCCTCACCGTTCCACCTGCTTCCCTTTCATTCACACACATGTTTTCTGTTTTGCTGGACTGACCTTCATTCCTCTTCTCTCCAGTGCATACCGCCAACTCTTCCATTCTCTCACTACAGATCATAACGTCATCCACAAACATCATAGTCCACGCAGACTTCTTGTCAGTAATTCAATGAAAATGTAATCTAATCTAATCATGGCAAACAAGAAGGGGCACAAACCCAATCCTTGATGCAGTCCCCCCCTCCACTTTGAACCCACTTGTCTCTCCTACCGCACACCCACAGCAGTCATTTTTGCTCTCATACATATCCCGTTCGACTTTTAACACTCCAGACTTCCTCCTACAATAACACAACTCTTTTCTCGGCACTCTGTCGTACGTTTTCTCTAAATCCAAAAGGACTCAATGCATCTCCTGGCCTTCTCCATCCTTTCCCATCAGCACTGTCAAAGCAGACATTGCATCTATAGTGCTCTATATGTAGTGAAACTATACTGTTGCTCACAAACTGTCACCTCATTCCTTAACCTAGCTTCCACTTCCCAGATCTTTATTGTGTTGTAGATCAGCTTTATACCTCAGCTGCTGCTACTCTATCCTTAATCACCCTAGCCTGCTGCACATCCCTCTGCCTTGTGAACTACTATAAGTTGTCTTCTCCTTCCTTAGTGTCCAAGCACTCATACAACCCAATTCGCCGTACGTTGCGTGTCTTTGTAGTCCTGCCTACTTTCTTCACCTCTTGTGCTATCCCACTTCTTTGTCTCTTGTATCGATCCCAAATTTGGAAATCCACTATTTGTATAGCGCGTGTGTGTGTGTGTGTGTGTCTGTGTGTGTGTGTTTGTTTGCAGTCCAGGTAACACTCCAGTGCCAAATTTTCCCTCCTTCCTGCTTTCACTCCTTTCATAAAGTCTTTGTTGCTGTGACGACCCCCCACCCCCTCCTCCTGGGACCGCCCATCTGCCATTCAGACTGAATGAATTTGCGGGGTTAGTGGGGGAGTCAGTGTGTGTGTGTGGTGCCTCTCTGTTTCTTCCACTCCGACTGCAGCTCTCCACTAGAACACACCAAGGTACGACAGACACTCTGTAGGTGAACAGTAGTGTTTATGTGTGTGTGTTTTGTGTGTTTGGCAGTGAGTTGGTGTCAATTTGACTTTGTTTGAAAGATTCTGTTTTCCTGCTGCAAAACGTTCAGCAGGATCAAACTGGGCTAACCTAGGGTAGCCTCTTTAAATGGTAAAATTTTGGTTATGTGGAGGCGCTCTGATGGACCTTCATGACGGTTGGGTAAAATCAGCTTCAGGTTCAGTTATTGGTTGTTCATTTCTGATGTTTATTTAGATAGTTTGAGTTAAAAGGATCTTTGAGAACTTAGTCAGGCGCCTGTGGAGGTCTATTGACCCCTTATATTGATCCTGTGACCCATTAGGAACCCTGGCCTCCAGGTTGAGAACCACGGGACTATTTCTGATCTGATCATGACGTTTTGATGCAGTTGTTATTTTTTGCTACAATATGAGTTGTGAACTGATCAGAGAGTCGATTTGCCGGTAAGGTAACTTGCGAGGAAATGCGGCAGGAATCATCAAAGATAGCCCTGCCTTCAGCAAACCATAGCTATCAGAAAGTGACAGGTGGCGTCAATCTGTTGTTTGCAGTGCCAATCTGTTGTTTGCAGTTCCAATCTGTTGTTTGCAGCGCTACTTCTTTAATGTCAGTTCACCGTTATGTCTAAAGGTTACCTGAATGTAAAAGTGGCTAGAAATGGTGCTGAATCTACGTCTGAAGAAAAAAGGAACGAGCTGGTGATATTGTGGTGCTATTAGATATTAACTATTACCGTCTTCTAACTGCTACTAGTTATTAACTGCTACTAGCTCTTAATTGCTAAATGCCTTTAACTCCTACTAGCTACTAACTGATACAAGATATAAAATGCTACTAGCTCTAAAGTGATAACAGCTACAAAGTCAAACAAGCCGCTAACTGATAATAGTTGTAAACTGCTTCTTGCTGGTCGTGGGTTGCACACATTAAGTTTTGTTTAAACGTCATGCTAGCGGCTCAGAGCTGAAAACAAAAAATGGTCACCGTGCCTCCATAGCTTTTATATGTAGTAGGAAGATTGGACAACATTCTGTTTTAAAGAAATCAAAGTCATGATGTGGAGAGGAGGGTTTTGAGGGGAGTGATGATGACACCCCGCTGGACTTGGGTTCAGTATCAGATACTCAAGGGGGTGTCATATCTTCCCGCAGCAGAGACATCACTACCATCAGCATAACGACTGACGCCACATAACTGTTTAAATAAAGTTTCTTGCGTTTGAAGCCTGTAGAGTCTGCGGTTTGTGATGTCATAACTTCAGGTTGTGTGGGGGCTCCTCCTCCTGCTGATGGTGGACGTTCTCCTGTGAGCTCAGATTTTAGACTCTTTGTGTTTGGACGTTAACTACTGTGATGATCTCACCGTTCACCTTCAGTGCGGGTCACATGACTCCTGAAGAGTTTAACATAGAAGAAGAAGACGGTTCTCAGCAAGTTCCTCCTCTTTCTTGTAAATACACTGCTCCATTTGAAGTAGGACCCCCCTCCCTCTCAAGGAGACCTCCTCCCCCACACCTCCGACTTTCATGTGGTTTTGGAAGGCTTCAGCCTTACTCCCCTCCTCCTCCTCCTCCTCTCTGGTTGACTGGTCCAGGCCTGGAGTCCTGCAGGGTTGCTGTCCCCAAAAACTGCCTGGTCCCAGGGTGGCCTGCATACTCCTCCTCCTTCTTTCATTCCCCTTTCCTTCCTCTCTCCTCTACTCCTCCTCTTTCTGTCTCTGAAGCACAATAGCAACCACATGTAATTTTTTTAAAACTCTAAAGATAAACTTTTCATCCTCTCCTTTCTCTCCTCTTCAGATCCAGCTCACCAGACTAAACAGTTTCTGCGGTTCTTTTTCTTTCTGCTCTGAGTTTTGAGACAAACCACCTGGTCAGTCAGAACACGGTTAGTTCATGGAGCCTGAGAGATTTGTGCAGCGTCCAATACAGAAACATGTTCTGTGGTCATGCGTCTGATCTTCCTCCTCCATCGGGACAAATGATTGACAAACATCTCATCTCTACCATAGCTAAAATGATGTTGGTAGTGGATTGTTGTTCCTCCTTTTCCTCAACTTTGATTGTAATAATGGCGCAGAATCAACATCAGTACAAAAGACGTGAGGCGGTAGAACAGGACTGAGCAGTGACATGATGACAATGTGTTTGCAGCAACTAGCAGTAAGAAA
Source organism: Lophius piscatorius (assembly GCA_009660295.1). Taxonomy (NCBI): domain Eukaryota; kingdom Metazoa; phylum Chordata; class Actinopteri; order Lophiiformes; family Lophiidae; genus Lophius; species Lophius piscatorius. The sequence goes on from VRLP01001441.1 coordinate 48,982, forward strand.
CAAGTAGCAGCTAGTTGCCATCAGTAGCAATTAGCAGCCAGTAGTGTAAAGCAGTTAGTGGCCAGTTGCAGCCAGCAGTTGATAATCACTAGCAGTTAGTAGCAGTGTGGCAGATAGTAGTAGGGAGAAACTAGTAGCAGCTAGGAGTACAGTCAATGACTCTGACTCGTTTTACTGTCTGTCGTTACAGGGAGACAGTTTCTTCAAATATTGGAGATGACAGTATCAGTTTCATTAAAGATAGAGGCTGTCTTTATTGCTTTCCACCAAGAGGAAATTCATAAACCAAAAAAATTACCGGTGATCATCCAGGTTAAAAGTTCCATGTATCTCTGCTACACTGTTTCTCAGTTTTGACCCACCAACTCAAAAACAATGGTGGCCAGAGCAGTAGATAAAAGGAACTGTTGAGCTTTGTTTCTGATGGGGCTGAAAGGAAATCTGCCGCCAAGTGTCTCCTTCAGCAGCTCTCTCTCTGAGTATGCTGTATTCTGTGCGCAAGTTGACACACTGTCAGATGCTGGTGGCTCCAGAGAGATGATAGAATGTATGATGTGAACAACTGATACCTTTGCCAAAAAGGATCAACCATGTTACTAGTATTATTGAATCATTTAGAACATTATGACACACAGGTCTTCATCCAGTGTGTTGATCGTTTAAAAATACACAGGTGGATAAATGTTAGACCAGTGGACTCACCTGTATACTTCAGGTGAAAAGACTAATTAACGAGTCCAACTCCCATGTTTTTGAATGGGTCACATTATTCACGCCCAACTCTAAAGATTTAGTTGATCAGAATAAATATATGTAAAATTGCAATGACCAAACATGTAACAAGTTACTATTTAGTCAAGTAGAGCAGATTAGTCAATAATGTAATCTGAAACTGCTCAGGTAATCTTACATAAGTTATTATGGAGCTTTTTCATGACTCAGCATTATCACAAAAGAAGGAAACACGGGCTAAGAAGCTTCAGCGGTCTTACTCTTCCTATTGAACGTGTTACCAAAACACAATACAACCAAGAAATATTAATCAAGATCTGCCACTGCTGTTGGTAAGCTTTTATGATAGCAAATCAAGGGAGAAGGTATGATATGTGATCCCAGGGTTAAGCTAAGTTTGGGCTCATTCCTCGTGTTAAGTAAAAGTCGTATCACAAATATCACAGTGTGCCTCATTGATTCGTTAGATGCTTGCATAAATACTGAGCGATGTAAGCAGTCTCTGAGCAGTTATCTTTGTTCACATGTTAGATTACTAGCTTACACGCTAATGTTGCTAACATTGGTCACTGGTGTTTACTGTTTTGAAATAGCCTGCGGACAATGCCAGCATAGTGTTTGCTGCTGTTTCTTATCTGTCCTTATTCCCTTCATCATTGATTTTTCCTTCAATGATGAAGGGAATAATGACCTCAGGTCAACCTTACCTGAGGTAAAACCTTACCTGATACGAAAAGATCCCTGCAGAGACGAGAACTCCGGATGGTTTCATAAGTTCAATCCCTGTTTAATGGTTTGCAACAATACACGTCTTCAACAACGGTACTCTGTAGAATGAACCTTTACCCAGTACTGTTCACAATTTACAGTTATTCTGGGGTTCTCTACCTCTGAGTATGTAAAGTTCACTTCCGCTGTTTTTCACCGTACTGCTCATTTACTGGCATATGGTATTATAAGAATTGAGTATATTTCCACATCAAATTTGTTTATTTCATTGGTGGTTGTCGCCTTCACATTGACTCCAAAGGGTTCTTTTGGTTTTTTTTGACTGTTGCAATGGAGACTTTAATCAAAGGGTATATCAACGTGCGTTTGAATACAAACATGCTACATAATAAAGGCTGAAGCACTGACGTTCATCAGTTCGCGTGACAGTCAGGAGTCTAAACGCTAGAAAGCTCTGACTAGACTACCCCACTAAAAACATCCCACAATACAGTGCGGTAGAGACCACAGCGGTGATGTCACAGATAACTTGAGGCATCAAAGACTCAGTTCTGGTCAACGACAGCAGTAGCTCTTTGAAACGTTTTAAGGCTTCCCTTTTTTAGCAGTCATAGATTTGAAATTAGTTGATGGTTGCCATATTTACCACTGTAATTTGTGTCACGGGAAGTGATGTTCTCTGGGCATGACATCCTGTGTGGGAACAGAGCGGCTGCAGCGATCCAGACACATCAGTCCGCTAATCAGTGTGAAGGGCATTGAACCGACACACACCGCTGACCTAGTGTCCTGCAGTAGGAGAGAGTATGTGTGTGTTTGTGTGAGACGGTCCATCTGCCTCCATTGTTTGACTCTCGGGCTAAGTGTAGAGTGAAAACATTGGCGTGTCCATCAGAGCGATGAAGAATCTACTTGATCACAGCCTCAGGCTATGCCAACGTCACCACCTCCTGTCAGATCACATGTGCTTTTTGGTTTACACCCACAATCAAAGCGACCCGTGCTTCTCTCTAAAGGGAACACGTCTGACCTCTCTGCTGAAGCGTACACGCCAACAGACCCATGGCTTCTTGTCGGAGCGTCCTTATTCATGTCACATGACTCCGATTTTAATCTGATATGGAAACGCATGAAAGCGGTGACATATTTGTTGATCAATCTATTGATTGATCTTTTGATCTGATCAGAGATCCTCTATGAGAGACGACACTCTCTTCTGTGACACCAGGGCACAACCACAGGCCCCATTTACACCGACCGTTGAATGCAGGGCCCTTGTGCCCCTTTTTCCGCTGCACCACTGGTAGCTGTAATGGGGGTTCTGAATTGTTCCTAACTAGAGACAGCAGTGGAGTTAGGAACAGATGCGGTTCGTATAAATGAGAGGTACGTATGAGGGGAGGAAAGGCCGGACTGGACTGTGACATTTTGACAACTTATTATGTGCGCAACACCGCCAGAACAGTTAAAAGTAGCTAGTAGCAGTAAGGATCAATTACTAGTTATGAGTCAACAACTAGTAATAGTCAGGAGCTTGTTGCAGCTAATAGCAGTTTGCTGCTTGTAGCAATAAGAAGCTTTTAGCAGGGAGCAAGTCCAGAAGCTCCTAAAAGTCTGAGCACAGGATGAGATCAGCCACCAAGAGTGAATGTAAGTTGATGTTGTCACGTGACTCCATTGTATAAAGTGCAGTTGTGTTACAGGCCACGCCTCTTAAGCTTAGGGAATGCCACCATGCTATGTGACATCAGACATTGAGGAAACCATTGGTATGTTTGGTGTAAATACGTAGAGGCGGTGCAGAAGAGAGTGTGTTAGAGCTGTGTAGTGGAGGAGCTCAGGGAATGACATCTTCCTCCACGCTGGTAGTAAAAAACCTTTGAAGTGTGTTTGACTACCACAAAGGAGGCGCCAGTCATTCAGCTGGAGGGGGAGGAGAGTGTGTGGCATGATAAAAGGGAGACCACCTGCACACAAACACACACACAATCACTCACACACACACTCGCAAACACACACTCATTCACACACTTATTCACACACACTCATTAGCTACATGTGAGGTCATGTGAGAGAAGATAAATAAGGTCAAACTCTCTCCTCTCTGGTGGGCAGAGTCAAAGTTTTTCGATATTTCTATGCGCGGATCAAAAGGATGCTGTAATGTGAACACTGGGCCCGTAGGTGGCGGTGTAATATCCACGCGTCTGCGTAGAAATGCCATCCGACAGTCGATAAGTTGTCTGGATTCTAAAGCCTCAACGTTTGTCAGCGGCGTTTAGAAACAAACAATGGGATGTATCTTGGACCGGCTTTCAGCTTTAAACATGTAGTTGTGACTTCAAATATGCTCGGACTGAGATTGTTACATGTTTTTATCTTTAAACATTGGGACTTAAGGAGGCCACGCCCCTTTGTTCAGATGTCACCTGTGACCTTACCAGTCTCTCCGTCTGTCTGCAGGCTTATGGCTGGGCGTTGGAGGGTTTGCGTCACCTAGCGGGGGTCAGCATGGAGGACTGCTCGCTGCCGGAAAAATGTCAGGATGTGATTGGCTGCCTGGAGGAATATCACCGCCAGCACCCGCCCATCCCAGACTCCCGCTTCCAAGAGATGAAGGAGGAAGCAGGCGAGCTGCGTGGCGAGCGGGGCCTCCGCCAGTGGAGCTTCGCCTGGTCAAAGTGTCAGGAGACCAAGAAGATGTTTGACAAGAAAATGGAGGCGGCGATTAGGACAAGAGACTCCCCCCGTAGCCAGCGCTCAGACTTCGCCCTTAGCAGAAGCTCCACTTCCTCCAGGAAAACACTGTCAGCATTCTGGGGAGTCCATAAGACTTCATCCACCTCCTGCTCCCCCGAGGAGGACACCTCCTCACCCCCACGTAGCACCTCCTCCTCCTCCTCTTCACTGCACCCCATTACCTCCACCCCTGGTCCTGCATCCTCTCCTCTCAGTTCTCAGCATACACCCCTGCTCCAGCGTTTGTTCCGTGGCACCTCCTTCTCAGGGGAGTCTCCTGACCGTGGGGACGTGGGCTCCTCCAGTCCCAGCCTCTCCCGCCTCAACTCCTCTACCTCCCTCTCCTCCAGATTCTCTGCCTCCTGGCGGCAGCAGCTCCGAAAGACCCAGAGCTTCGACTGTCCCCCCACCCCCGACGCCTCACGGTTTGGACCGTGTCACCGCACGGTCAGCGAACCGGTCCGCAGAGGAAACACTGGCGTGTTCATCCGCGGGCTTGAGGTCACCAGCGCCGAGGCCTCCGACCACACCCTCTGCCCCAGGACGCCGGCTCATGACTGGACAGGATCAAGTACACGCAGTGCTGGGACCCCCGAGACTCCCAGAAGCACAAGCAGCCCAGCATTAGAACCCCGACCCAGAGGAAGGTGGGTACAAAACTAGAGGGTTACGCTTGAACAGCTCTTCACTGCCCCCTGGTGGTCCAATGGTAGACTCACCTGAGTATTAGACTGAGATACTTAGTATGTATATACTAGTATATATAGTATATATATATATAATATACTAGTATTACTAAGTATATTCTAGTATATACTTATTACTTACTTTGTGTTTGGTCACATGATACTTCAAAGATCCAAATTTGTTATCAGTTCAAGAATGCTGATAAAGAAAATAAATAAACGGCATACAAATATATGTGTTTCCAAAAGTAGGTCATAAACAAACAGACACGACATGAATCTCTTTTGTCAAAATAAACATTTATTTCTAATATTTATTTATTTATGATGTGGAGGTTAATTTTAATTTTCTGTATACACCATGCTCAAAAACATTAAGGGAACAGTTAATCATTAGAAGATCAAGTCAGTAAAACTTCTGGGACCTGCATGTGTCGAAAATCTGTTTCTGCTGCTTTGGTTCAAGTGACAGCAGGAGAACCCCTAAAAAGTTTCTGGTTTTGTGGTGACAACTGACCATTTCTCTTCAACAGTACCTACATGCCTTTAATGCATCACTCATTATTATTCTCCCATGATGCAGTACATTTACTCAGCTTGACCACAGAATGGGTCCTGGAGTAATAAGGGTCCGTGTCTCTGCAGTAAGCTGCGTCACATCATGGAGGAGATGGTGACCACGGAGAGGGAGTATGTCCGCTCTCTGAATTACATCATCCGTCACTACTTCCCTGAAATGGACCGCGCTGACCTCCCTCAGGACTTGAGAGGAAAACGATCCGTGGTGTTTGGGAACCTGGAGAAACTTCTGGACTTCCACAGTCAGTTCTTCCTGAAGGAGCTGGAGGCGTGCTCCAAACACCCGCTCAGAGTGCCGCGCTGCTTCCTACGATATGTACGCCGCACACGCCACACTCAATACGACATCCATCAATCATACACCCACTGTTATTCTTGAATCAAATATGACCATTGTCAATAGTGGTCACTTATGAATAATGGTGATGTTTTGTTTGTTACAGCAGGAACAGTTCAGCCTCTACGCTCTTTACAGCAAAAACAAACCAAAGTCTGACGCTCTGCTCGCCAATTACGGGACCTCTTTCTTCAGGGTGAGAACCTCTGACCTTCCTACCGCTGTATTAGCTCTGACTCACTTTTGACTGACCTCTGACCTCTCCATGGCAATCTGGGTCGTGGGGCAGGATTTGTGGTTACCGTAGCAACTTCACAGTTACCTGCTCTGCAATAGGTGATGCAGGAAGTAACTGACCAATCAGTTCTCTTGATGATGACATCATCAGTACTGACTGGTCGGCTTTTGTGATTGGTCGGGCCATCTAAGACCGTCTCTTTGCTTTGTCAGTAGAGGTGATGATGTCATCAGTCAGGATTTATGATGCCTGATCACATGATGAGTTGAACCTGCTTGTCAGTTCAGAAACCTGCTGACCTGTTACCATGACATCCTTTTCCCCTTCAGAGGAAGCAGGTGGAGTTGGGGGATAAGATGGACCTGTCATCATACCTGCTGAAACCAGTCCAGAGGATGAGTAAATACGCCCTGCTGCTCACTGACCTCATGAAAGAGGTGGGTGCAGCTCAGGAGGCGGAGCTTGCTGCACTGCAGGCCGCCACTGATATGGTAAAGTTCCAGCTTCGCCATGGCAACGATCTGCTGGCAATGGACGCCATCCGAGACTGTGATGTAAGTTTAGTCTTCAGCATCACTCATCATATCCTCATCGTCACCTCCTCTTCATCATAATCCCCTCCTGCACCAGGTGAACCTGAAGGAGCAGGGTCAACTGATCCGACAGGATCAGTTCATTGTCTGGACTGGGAGGAGGAAATGTCAGCGTCACGTCTTCCTGTTTGAGGAACTAGTCCTCTTCAGTAAACGCAAGAAGATGGAGGGCGGCCTTGATGTCTTCATCTACAAGCACTCCTTCAAGGTAGGTCAGAACCAGGTGCTACATGCCACAGGAACAAACCGAATCGACAGGGACACACACAACCGACAGGCACACACACACAACTGACACAACCCACATATTATATATGTTATACACCTCCAGGATACATGTATCAGGTACAAACCACAGTTCTGACACTCGGCTCCTCTCTGTCCTTCAGACGGCTGACGTGGGTCTGACAGAATCCAAGGGAGACGAAGGCCTGCGCTTTGAGATCTGGTTCAGAAGGAGAACGTCGAAGAACCAGAACTTCATCCTTCAAGCCGCCAACGCGGACGTCAAACAGTCCTGGACAGCAGATATTGCCCGGATCCTTTGGACGCAGGCCACCAGAAACAAAGGTATAGATGGAGAGGAGAAGGGGAGGAGTCCGGTGATAAGTCAGTGGAAGGGTGGAGCCTCACCATCACCTGTGTGTGTGTGTTTAGAGATGCGTCTGAAGGAGATGGTGTCCATGGGTGTGGGCAACAAACCGTTTATGGACATCCAGCCAAGCGACGCCGCCATCAGTGACCGAGCCGTTCACTACATCATGAAGAGCAGAGGTATCAGACCTATATATATATATATATACACACATATATATAGATATATATATATATATATATACACATATGTATATATGTGTGTGTGTATATATATATATATGTGTGTGTGTATATATATATATATATATGTATATATATATATATATATATATATATATATATATACACATATGTATATATGTGTGTGTGTGTATATATATATATATATATATATATATATCTTTTTTTTTTAAATTGATGGATAATTGATGAATAAACAGCAGATGATCACAGTGTTTGTCTTCAGGTGCCAGAACTCGGGCGTCCATCGCTGTCTCCGTCTTCGATCACTCCAACCCTTTTATACGAGGAATGACGTCTGATCTCACAACATCTGGACCGTCTTCATCCAGTCTGCTGGGACCGCTCAATCTGCACATGTACAGGTACCAGTTCAGACCAGCCGAATTGAATCCAGACTAGTCCGAAACAAACCAGTGTAGACCAGAACCTTCAATTCTAGAACAGGTGTCAGTCAGAACCAGAAGAAACTGGAACTGGCCAGTCAGTTCAAGAACCAGCTGTTCACGGTGTCTAGGGTTAAATAAACAGAGGGAAAGATGACCCGTTTGGACCGAGGAAAAGATTTGGGTTTATTTTCGTGGATGGGATTAGGTATACGGGTCAGAACCAGAGCCAAAAGTGTTTATTTCTTGTATTTTTCAAGAGAAATGTGAAAAGAATATTTAGAACCATCTCTCCTCCTCCAGCCGATCCCTGACCTCCTCTCCTTCTGCCGACACCTCCATCACCTCTTGTATTGAGGAGGACGAGCAGGAGCATGAAACCAGCAGCCAGCCCTCGATGAGTACGTAATCACCCTCATCTGTCATGAGGTCAGCATGACGGAATGTTTGTTCCCATGGCGACGGTTGATGGAGGACAGCCATCCTTCCTGTCGTCGTATTTACTGATTTTAACCAATCAAACGGTGACATTGCTGTGACATCATCAGTTCTTCTTTGTTTATCAGCCACAGAGAGTTCAGGTTCCTCGTCCCACTGCCTCTCCGGATCCACCGGATCGGACAGTGGCTGCGTCTCCTCCCACCTCCAGGAGGCGCTGCCGGATGTGCCAGGCCGGCCCAGCCAGCCCTCTTGCTCCTCCTACTCTTCATCTTCCTCCAACAAACAGCACCTCAACCACCAGTACGCATCACCTGTGAGTACCTGTGTCTTCTGCGAGAATGTGTCCTGTCCTCTCTGTGACCTCTCTGAGAACCTGTGTCCTCTGTGAGTACCTGTATCCTCTGTGTGACCTCTGTCAGTACCTGTGTCCTCTGTGTGACCTCTGTCAGTACCTGTGACCTCTGTCAGTACCTGTATCTTCTGTGTGACCTCTTTCAGTACCTGTGTCCTCTGTGTGACCTCTGTCAGTACCTGTATCTTCTGTGTGACCTCTGTCAGTACCTGTATCTTCTGTGTGACCTCTGTCAGTACCTGTGTCCTCTGTGTGACCTCTGTCAGTACCTTTGATCAGGGTGTTAAAGTGTCTGTGTCTGTCATCAGACGGCTGCTGCAGTCATCGGCCCTTCCACCATGGTTTGAGTCAGGTGACCTGATGGACGACTGTAAGTGAACGCATCAGGACTTTTATATATTGGACCAGCTGCTCTCACAGCATCGAGTGACATCATTCCTTTCCTTTTTCTGTAGCTCCGCCTCCCTTTTACCGCGGTACGGACGTCTGACCTGTTGTCTTCATGACATTGTGGTTCTGTAAATGGACTGTTGGCATCCAGAACAATCGCCTTGTGGTGATGGACTCCTCACAGCTGCTGTTAGGTTCTGTTGTTCCTCATGCTGGTTCAGGATCAGATGATTATATCTATGAGGAGGACCACCATATGTGTCAGAGCAGGTCCAGGATCGCCTGGTCCTGGATCAGTGGCTCTGACTGTAAATGCTTGTAAATATTGTCTGCTGTTACTTTTCTTACTTGAATAAAAACAGATTGTTCAAAGCGGCTGCTGTCAATCACGTTAGCTCCGATACTAACAACAACATTTTAGCTCCAATGTTCTCTTCCCTGTTGGACGAGCCTGAATGACTGAAGAACCTCCACGGTGATTCGTCCTGATCGGATGGGAAAACACCTCAACTGGATTCTTTAGACCCAGCAGCAGTAGCTTTACTCCAAGCTCCCTCCAGATGTCTGAAATCCTCACCTCATCATCACCCTACGAAGGAAGCTCATTTCTGCCGCTTGTATCCTCAACCTCTTATTAAATGAACATCAACAAGATGGAACTTGAAATAACCCTCGGGAAATGGATGGGCTGATTCAGCCTTTTTTCTTCCGAACCCTAAAACAAAGTAGACAGTCAGGTGTATGAATACGCTACAGGTGTATGTATACAGGTGTATGAATACGCTACAGGTGTATGAATACAGGTGTATGAATACGCTACAGGTGTATTCACATTAAATGTAAGAAAGTTAATGTATTTTTTGTTTTTAACCCAACAGCTCAGACATGTTGAACGGCTGGAGGACTTGAACGCCCTCGGCAGATAATTTAAACATTATCATCATTAAGTTATTATTTAAAGAACTTTTCTCATCCCTATCCCCTCCTGAGCGCCGTGGCATCTCTTCTAAGAACTCGCCTGAAGTTTATTAGAGTGGCTGGATGAAAAGCCAATATCTGACTCTAGCTGACATTAGATTGTTGACTAGCTGACATTAGATTGTTGACTAGCTGACATTAGATTGTTGACTAGATAGATGTAGAAACAAAATGGAAGAGGAGAAGAGCATCAACAGAAAGATGTTAAAGGAGATGAGGAGGTGAAGGAGAGGAGGTGGTAAAGAAGGAAGAAACCTGGTGACATCATTCATGTCTGAAGGGGAGGGGTTTGATGGAACAGCACTGCCTCCAGCTGGAATCTGATTGGTTTTCTGGGTCAAATTTAAAGGTTAATTTCACTACTTTTTCTTTTAAGCTTTGATGTTACTACAGAGAAAATCTGAATCAACCAGAGATAGTAAGAAAATAGAATAGACGGAGTTCAAACTGATGACATCACAGCCACAGCGTGATGACAACATCACTTATGACATTACAAACGGTAAAAAGACCTTTAAATAGGCCTTTTCATTTATAAAAGAAAAAAAACAGGCTTCTGGGATTTTAGTACAAATTTTAATATTTTTCACAAAATGTTATCAGATATTTTCATGCAGCTGCGAGTCTCCTGTTATCAATACATCATCAATAAAACAACAAATGTTTGCATAGCGACAGGAGCGATTATAGATAATGACCACATGATTTATTTCACTTCCTGTCCTCTCCTGAATGATAACAGGAAGTGATGTCATGAGTTTAAAATGAACCATTTTCCCCATCATTTTGTCCTATTACACAATTATTTTAATTTATTGTCGTTTATTTTATTCAATATTCCGCCGCCATCAACGTCGGACCTTAATAAACAGCAGAACTGAAATGATTTGTCGAACCGGCGTAAATTCTGTCAAATGACCCTTTTCTTGATTTTTAATCTCAATAAAGATTTTAGATGGTAGAATAAAGGATATCTAATATAATGATAGTGATAATAATACTGCAGCAGTGTGCCTGTAAACACATCCGACGTCACTGTAAAAACCAATCTGAGTTTACTGAACATGAACAATTATTATTGACAAACAGGCTTAGCATCGATTAATACACTTTAAAAACTGTCTGATTTAAAAGACGCTTTCGTAAACTCAAAACTATTTTATAGTTTTCAGATTCTGTCATCCTTTTAAAGATAAAAAACGAGAATTCTGAGTTTAGAAAGAAATCGTTTAAATCAAACAGTTTCTATATATTTATAATGTTTTTAAATGAGTTTAATTAAAAGCTCTGCTGGTTAACTTTAAGACGGCTTCATACAAAAATAACAATTTAAACATTTTGGTACAAAATTAAATCCTATTTTAAAATGTAACAAATAAAACAAACATGTCTTTTATGTTAAATGAATAAAATATAAAAGTATAGAAAAGCATCAAAGCCTGAATTCAGAACAAAGACAGCAGCGGTATATCCGCTGCTCAGTGAACGCATCGTAGTCCGAGGGTTTGGTCGGACGCTCTGAACTCACGGGAATAGCGAACGTAAAAAAGGTTTATTAATGTTTGGAATAAACAGCGCCAGAATCTGGACTCTCCTCTTCCTCCTTCTTACTTTCACCGGATCATGTGACTCACAGCGACCAATAGGACGCCGAGAAGAGAGTTCCATGTGAGAGGTGTACACTGATGTGGGCGGAGCTTTTCATCTCTGCTTTAATTTTGACATATTTGTGCACGTTTCTGGGGAGTTTACAGACAACAATGATCAGCAGCACCAGAAACCATCGGGGGCGCCATAATTCCAGGAAGTGCCCCGTGTACATCGACGCGTCCGCCTCTATTGTGCGTCTCTACTCAAATAATACAAAATGTGATTTCAGTATTATTCTTATATTTTTGTTCACATATGGCCTCATGCTGTACACCTCAGATCTCAGACATCAATCAACACGATTAATGTATCTGCGGTTACGTTTAAAGGCTGTCGGATAATTTGGTTGTTTCTCGAGCAAAGGCAAAGAAGGATGGAGGAAGAGGACGGCTTCTAAAACCGAACTTCCGACCTCCATCAGGTCACGGAAACAATTCGGTCTGTAAATACTGGAAAAAACGAGAAACGAAGAACTGTCATGAAGGAGCCGACAAACCGTCTGTGACCGCGCCAAAATGTTGAGCTTGAACGCCCCACAAAGTTAGGTCACAAGTAAAGATCGGTGGAACACTGTCTATTAGTGACTTAAGGACTCTTCATGTACAAAGAACCAACTTCAGATGAGATAAATGGAACCGATATGACCCTACTGCGAGTTATTGATGGTCAGAATGGATCCATAAATCTCTGATCGGTTCATCGGACGCCGTCACGAACAATGATTCATAACCACCGAAGAAGACCTTTGAGTTTGAGATCAGACACAAGAAAACTTAATTAAAGATGGATAAATATATCAAAATAGATTTGTAAATGTAATATTTTAATTTATCTACAGTTACTTACACTTAAGTTGAAAAAGGGGATATTTTGGGCTTATTGAGTAAGTATTAATCAATGTTTAATCACAGGAAAACTCAGATGTGTAAAGAAACAATCAACTATTTGATTTTAATCTTTCAAATCATTAATATACGAGCTCCTGTGTTTTGATTTTATTTATGACTTTGGGTTCATCAGAAATAATAGTTATTTCAATGGTAATTTATATAAATGTTAAAGTTTAGAAATGATGACGTAACCATGGTGCTGACACGATGAAAGGATGCAAGAGGTCAAATGATTACCTAACAGAGTGAGACATCATTTCAATCCAAACCAGCTTTGGTAAGACAAAAAAAAACAAGACACCACTGGAACAATACCTTGGTCTTCATAAACAGCCACAGTCTCCTTCTGAGCAGACAGCAAGAAATAAGAGGAGGAGCCCCAGGGGGAGGAAGAGGAGGTCGAGCAGAAAGTTTTCCTGACAATCTGAACAGGTTGGTGTGAAGACATTTTCTCCTCCACCTTTCCACAGGTTTCGATCTCCTCCAGGAGGAGAACCAGGAGGCTCCGCCTACAGCAGCGAACAGTGGAAGGGGCTCTTCTTTGGGCGGGATTCTGTGATTTTAACGGGCCCACCTCCACCTTGCGGGTTGTTGTCATTCTGCAGAGAAGAAAAACACAGGTCAGGAGACCAAATCTGACCAATCAGGTTCAGGCATTTCTCATGCCTGAAGTAGGCAGTAGGTCCGACAAATGATTGACATTTTAAGAAGCCTGAATTGCCTCACTTCCTGTCTGTATGTAGATAATAGTCGATAGAAGCTTTTCTCATGCTGTCACATAAAGGGTAATATAAACTCTATTAATGTGTAATGACCCATAATAAAACATAATCCCTGGTGAAATAATCTATAATAAACTCCATTACTGTGTAGTAATCAATAATAAAACTATATTATATTTGGTAATATGTAATCCATAAAAAGACGTTATAAAACTGCATTAAGGTGTAACAATCTATCGTAAAATGTATTAAACGTGGGAATGTGTAATACACTGTAATAAATGTGTATTCATGTGGAGTTATCTAGAATAATCCGTTATGAGATTGTAATAAACTGTTTATTTCTAACGACTCACAATTTTTCTGTTGAGTCTCGTCATGATGTCTCTGCCGAGTGTGAAAAACGCCTGTGGAGGAAAAAAAGAATCAAATCCATTCATTTGTTCCGTTTCACTTTGGAGGTAACGTCAGGTGTGACATCATCACTCACCTCCTCCACGTTGATGCTTAGCTTGGCACTGGTTTCTAAAAACTTGATCCCGTAGTCGATCGCAAGCTGAAACACGGGACAAGATTTTGATCAAACATGTCGAAGGTCATTAGGTCGCGGCTCAGACCTGTAAATACTTAAATCTGTAGTTTAACAGTTTAAACATAAGACGCCTGTTCTGCTCTCTAAATGCTCCAGAGTCAGGTCAGAGGTCAGACCTTCTCTCCGATCTCTTTGGAAACTTGTCTCTTGTCGTTCATGTCACATTTGTTCCCCAGGACCATTCGCTCCACGTCTGATGATGCGTGCTGAAAACAAACAAACATGGCAGCCATTAACCATCCATGTCACAGAAAACACCAAATGTCTGTCCGTCACGTTGAATGTCTGTCCGTCACGTTGAATGTCTGTCATTCAACGTGTCTGTCAGTCACGTTGAATGTCTGTCCGTCACGTTGAATGTCTGTCATTCAACGTGTCTGTCAGTCACGTTGAATGTCTGTCACGGACAGACATTCAACGTGACGGACAGACATTCAACGTGACGGACAGACATTCAACGTGACGGACAGACATTCAACGTGACGGACAGACATTCAACGTGACGGACAGACATTCAACATCATGAAAGAACCACAGAAGAAGAGGTTTGTTTTAAAACACAGTCAGGCCACCAGATGGCGGCACCGACCACGACTCAGTGATGTCACTGCTGGTCAGAATGAAAAAGAAGTGGGGAAATAAACAAAACATGAAAAAGTTAAAAGAAACCGAAAAATTAGAAAATTCAAAAAAATAAAAAAGCACTTCTTCAGAACTTTTTGTCTCATTGTCTACCCGCGGAATCTGAACATCTGTTTTTTTCTTTAGTCACTGATCAAGACAGAGTGGCGTCTTCAAACAAAAATCACACTGATCAGATGAAACGTTTGTTCTAGAATAAGCCTTTAATCGTTTTATAAGCAGGAAGTGAAATAACCAATCTAACCCAATCACCCATATGATGTCAGAGGGGGCGTGGCCTACCTCCTCAATGTTACGAATCCAGTTCCTGATGTTGTCGAAGGACTTCTCGTTGGTGATGTCATAAACCAGCATGATACCCTGTAACACAGTACGAGCATTAGCATCACGGCGTCACATGGACAAGGGGGAGTGATCTGATTGGAGGTTTAATCAGCAGCAACAAAGACCTCTTCTAGGACACCGTTTACACCGCTCACTCTGACCAAAACGACAGCAGAACTCAGTGCAAATTTGTTATTGTCCACTAACGGCAGCATGTGAGTTCGATAAAAAACACGATCAGTCCGGTAGCGCGGAGGTGCGGAGGTACGGAGGAGGGGGCGTGTCTTACCATAGCTCCTCTGTAGTAGGCCGTGGTGATGGTCCTGAACCTTTCCTGACCGGCCGTGTCCCTGCAGGAAATATTAACAGAGTGAAACTCTGAGCTCATAAACCAGCTCTGGTTGGACTATCATTGACCAGACTCACCAGATCTGAAGTTTGATCTTCTTGCCGTCCAAATCAATCGTCCGGATCTTAAAGTCAATTCCTGAAACCCAAGGGAGACACAGCGGTCACAGCCTGATGGCGCCACCGTCCGGACAAACCAAAAACACTGGACCACTCAGCGATGTAGTCATCATCTTTGGTCCATCCACTCATCAGCCCCTGTCTGGAGGTCAGGGGTCACACAAAACGCCTCAGAAGTACCAAATCATTATCTAATGACAGAAAGGAGGACTGCCTCACGACATCTGGAAGTTGAGCTGCGACATGTTTCTAGATCCTGAGGTGCTGTGGGATGTTTCTAGATCCCGAGGTGGTGTGGGATGTTTCTAGATCCTGAGGTGTTGTGGGATGTTTCTAGATCCTGAGGTGTTGTGGGATGTTTCTAGATCATGAGGTGCTGTGAGATGTTTCTAGATCACGAGGTGTTTTGAGATGTTTCTAGATCACGAGGTGTTTTGAGATGTTTCTAGATCACGAGGTGTTTTGAGATGTTTCTAGATCCTGAGATGCTGTTGGACGTTTCTAGATCCTGAGGTGCTGTGGGATGTTTCTAGATCCTGAGGTGTTGTGAGATGTTTCTAGATCCTGAGTTGCTGTGGGATGTTTCTAGATCCTGAGGTGCTGTGGGATGCTTCTAGATGATACGTTCCTGGCGTCATATTTCTGAATGAAAGGTGAAGTGATCTTTTTCGACATTCTTCGGTTCGTGTGGGCCGTCGGCGGTGTGGGCATGTCTCTGGGTGTCAAACAGGAAGACAGAGATATTTTTAACTGATGTATGTGAGACAAACTTCCTTCCTGCTGCAGAAGAGAAAATGAGTTTCCATGAAGGTCGACGGCTTGCTTTCCTCCATTTCCTGCTCACCGTGTGATGCTGGTTTGTACCGGTCCTCCACACAGACCCACCAGGCCCTGGCCCAGTTTTTTCATCAGAGCAGGATCACGTAGATCCTCTTTAAACCGCTAATCTACATCAGATTGTTTAACAGATTTATTCTTGTTGTTGAACTTAACATTAATAACTAGAAACCAGCCGTATGGTTAAGCTCCGCCCACTTTGGTGTCTGTAGAAACACAGAAGGTTTTTTTTATGTTATGTGGGATCAAAGTCCTCTATGATGGCATCCACTACGTAAGATCAAAACTCTTTAAGCTGTCTCAGCTATGTGACATCAAAGCCCTCTAAGGCTGTATCCATCATGTGACATTAAATCCATTTTAAAGCTGCCCTAGTTGTGAGATCAAAGCCCACCCAAAGGTCAAAAAAGGCCCCTCAAAGGTCATCTGAGAGTCTTTTTGTCATGATTTAGTATTTTCACTTTGGACTCATATAATAATTCTATGATTAATAATCATAGGCTGATATTGCTTTGATGTTTTTGCAGGAAAAGATGGCTGAATCTGCATTTCTTTACGAAGGCAAAATGGCCATATTACCCAATTAAAAAAAACTCAAGAACAAATACAACATTTCAGTGACAGGACATCAAAGCCCTCTAAAGTCACCGCAACTCTGTGAAATTGAAGGCCTGTAATTTCGCATTAACTATGTGAAATGAAACACCGCTGAGCTTGAATCAGGTATTGGACATCAAAGCCCTGTAAGGTTGCCTCAGCTATGCGTCATCAAAGCCTGAGGCTTTTTCTCATGACTTTGTTATTTCTGGACTGATTACTGTTATGAATGATTACAGATGTTATTTATTAGCATTACTTTGATGTTTTCAAGGTAATGCTAGTAAAACGTTTTCGTTGATAAAGCATTTTGTTTTGAGGTTAAATGGCCTTGTTACCCAATTTAGAAAGAAACTCCACAAATCTAACATTTAACCGAAACTCCAAACATCTCTCCTACGTTATGAAATTAATTCACCTCCTGCTGATCCGATGATGCAAAAACATTTCTACTGATTTAAGTAAATGTAACTAGGGAAAAAACTTTGATGTCAAATCTTCCTCTTTTGCGTTCTCTCAACAGGAAGTGAAATTGTCCGTGGTGGTTGTCCTGGAAACGAGCTGCGGGGAAGGTCAACGACCTCCAATCCATGGATTATCAACCAATCGCTCAGTTTGTCCTTATGAACGATTTAATATGGAATCAGAACCATCGTTTCTCTGGAAGGCCTGCTGACGGATGACATCATCTACGACAAGCATCATGTGACCTATGACATGCACCATGTGACCTATGACATGCACCATGTGACCTATGGCAGGCAGCAGCCTCTTCCTCAGGAAAAATAGCGGCTCACATGCAGTGGTTGATGGGACAGAGGATAGAGGGTCGGAGGAGGAGGCGGCATCAGTTTAATTAAAAACACTGATGAATAATTCAGACACTAAATACGAGTGAATAGAAGGAAGCAGGACACACCCCTAAAAGAATGTCAGACCATGAGATAAAGTTTAATATCCTAGGACATAGGGTCTTTGTTTCATAGTGAGCACTCACACACACACACACACACACACACACACAACTAATCTCACGAGACTCATGGTAACGTCGTGACAGAGCATCCTCTGTCTGACCACAGCAGCAGAGGATTCTGGGAGATAGCAATATCACCCACTCTAATGATGAGGTCACCCACTCTGACCATGTCACCCACTCTGACCATGATGTTGCCCATTCTCACCATGATGTCATCAACTCTGTCCATGATGTCATCCACTGTAACCATGTCACCTAATGCATAAATAATGTCACCCATTCTCACCATGATGTCATCAACTCTGTCCATGATGTCAACACCGGTAACCACGTCATCCTCTCTTACCATGATGTCACCCACTCTAGTTACAACATCACCAGCTCCATAAATGTTGCCACCCTGTCTGATGAGTGACGTCACCCATTCTGAAGATGTCACTCACTCTCTCCATGTTGTAACCCATTCTAAGAATAATGTCACCAACTGGTTCTGACCATGAAAAATAATGGATGTCATAAAAGTCACCTGTCAATCAAGTTTACAGATGAAGTCAGATTTACCTCAGACCTTTGACTTAGACTCTATCATTTGATCAGTGAGGTCAAAGGTCGACGCTAAAGTCTGGTCCTCCCTCTCGTGAACACTTCACCTTCGCTTATCCGCTGGTTCTGCTTCTAGCATCACAGCAGCTATCAGGCTCGCGCGGGCTGTTAAACGGGGGGCGGGGCTCCGGTTAACGGTCCGGTACTCACCGATGGTGGAGATGAAGGTGGTGTTGAATGCGTCTTCGCTGAACCGGAACAGCAGACACGTCTTACCGACGCCGCTGTCTCCGATCAGCAGCAGCTTGAACAGGTAGTCGTAGGTTTTCGCCATTTCCGGTGGAGAGTCCCGTTAATTTAACGGAACCTCTGCCCGTTACTGGGAAGACAGTCTTGTCCCTTCTTGACTCCACTGACACGGGACCAACAGCAGGAAACCGTCCCACAAGCTACCCACAGTGCACCGCGTCTACATCCGCTACTGTCGTTTCACAATAAAACAAACACAAGCAAACAAAATTCTGATGCATATTGAAAAATACAATATTTAATAATGTCTAATAATCAAAAATAAACGGAACCCGGTTAATAATGATGATGACCAGTCATAACCTAGAGAAAAAATGCTAGTTAATGAGCATTAGCTTATGCTAATTGATTTAAGGTATTTAGACAAATTATCCACTAATAGTTGAAGTGAGTAACATTGAATATCTGGTTACCACGATAACAAGTAGCACAAACTGCTGAAAAGTTTATACCCGGTTCTGATAGAGAAGTCTCAGAACACAGTGACGTCACGGTTTTGCTGCTTATGGGACTGTGTAGCTGCACACCAGTAAGAGTGACCTCTGACCCCTGTTCACTGCTGAAAGCTCCCACAATTTGTACGCCAGCATCAGAACTGAACCACGGAGCAAATGAAGAAGAAAGTCTGATTGTTTGGACCATGTTCTGCTGGGAAACCTCGGGTCCTACCATTCATGTGGATGTTACTGTGAAACCTACCTACACATTGCTGCAGACCAAGTACACATGGTTCCATGGATGGACTCCTGAGAACTTCATTCCATAACAGCGGCGGCGTCTTCCAGTAGGATCAGGTTCCCTGACACACTCCAGAAATGGTTCAGGAATGGTTTGAGGAACACAAAAAACAATCCCAGGTGTTGGTTCAGCCTCCAGATTCCCCCGGATCTAAATCCAATCCGCACCAACAATTACTGTCCATGGAGGCCCCACCTCAGAACCACCTCACAACCACCTCAGAACCACAGAACACCTCCAGAGGTCTGCCGGAGTCCTCCTCTAGATGTTTCAGAGGTGTAGTAAACGAGGACCCACGCAATATTGGCTGGTTTTAATGAAGTCAAAATGTGATAACAGACACCTCCAGTAAGTTTTGTTCAAAATGACGTTGCAGGTTTCAGTAATAAAAGTCCAGTGTAGTGAATAAATGTTGAGAGGGTTTACCAGATACTTCAGTTGTGGTGGATGAAGGTGGGAAAATGAGGGAATAAACACTGGTGGGACCTGCGTGAAGAGTAAACCACCAGGTGAGTAGACCACCTCCATCCTGCGTGAACGCAGAAACTTGAGCCTTTGTTTTGAAAGTCAAACCGATGTGTTTCCTGTCTGTATCCAGCAGCTTGTCAAAGTCAGGAAGTAGGGGGCGTGGTTTTGCAACGTCACATGAGAAAGGGTAGATTGGATGTGAGTGGTCGAGCTTCGATTTTGACGACATTTAAAGGAATCTGAATAAATAAATGTAATTATTTTGTTACATTTTTAGGCTTTTATTCACTCCATTTACAATATATTCTTCCACTTTTATTTAATACTCTATTGTCTTTACTCATATTTTTGGAGGATTTCCAATTTCAGTAGGGATCTTTAAAGGTTAATCTTATTTTTAGGGTAATTCAGCCCTGAGCACCAATTGTTTGATTTGATTCATTCTGATGAATCAGATGTTTGTGGGGCTTTATCAGACTTAAAAACTCAGGAAACTTTGCAGACGCAGCAGTCATGGCAAAAACGTACGTGTGTTGTGGCGGGGGGGTTGTGGGCATTGAAAATATCTCTACAGTGCCCCATAGTCACTTTCATAAAAAGCCCATCCACTTGACTCACTTTCACTTAGATGTAAGAAACTCAGTAACACGTTTAGATCAGGAATTACCCAAACAGTTCTTGGTACTCTGACGTAAAGCAAACAGGAAGTCGGCCTTTTTGGCTTCTAGATATTTTCAGGTGGTTTTGCTGTTTCCAGGTGTTACTTTAAAGAACTCACTCTAGAGTTGTAACCAAATAGACTTCAGATATGACAGGCTAGGACCATAAACACTAAAGGTCATCAAAAGGTTGGGGTTTTGATGACTAAAACCTGGACTATTTTGAATTTTGCAATCTTTTTATTTTTGCAATCTCAGATTGTTGTATTGTAATGAACTTTGACCGGATCAACATGAAACTTGGTTTAAATAATCTCAAAGTAATGAAGATCAAAACCTGAAGGCGTCCACAGTACAATATTCAGTTACATTGATACTTCTTGTAGCCAGCAGGTGGCGCTAAGTCTAAATTGACACATTTTATTATTATTATTTCCTTATCCAGTGTTAGAAAGTTTTATACGGTAAGCAGAAATCTGAATGGTTAAATTCCTCGAAAAGAAGATTCTGGGTTCAAATCCCAACATTCCTCAGAGGAGCACGTATGTTCTCCCGGTGTTATCCCTCCGCTCTAACAACACGCAGCACAGGTGAGCTGTAAGCACTGACCTTATCCACCTCATTTATAGAGACTGAAGGGGCGGAGTCAAAGAACACCAGTCTTGCTTGTCGCAGGAGGAGGGGCTAACGTTTTACTTGAATGCATATTTAACTTATAAATCAAAAAAATTGTATCATGCAAACATATTATACACATTTTTAGACAACTACAGGTTTACTGAGAACAAACCATCACCAGAGGAATATCAGTTCCTCCAGGAAGATGGGAAGTTTGCCATGGCAGCAAAGAACATTCTAACACTGCGCCTGGATCCTAGATAGGGTTGGGTATTGCAGTTTTTATCGTATTGTGATTTATTGCAGAACCATCATCTTTATTTGGCAGGAATGTGTGTCTTTAACAGAGTTAGAGGCTTGACTTCATGTAATAATGTGTGTGAAGGCGCAGACAGGAGACAGAGGCGTGTTCTGTAGACATGTTTATAATCTGGTGGCGTGAAGGCAGCATGAGATAGAAACAAGCAATAAATAATGTAACTTGGTTAAAGGGGACGTAAACAAACATCCAGAAGCCACAGGAGAAGGCTGATAAGAAACCGGAGGAGAAGAAGGCTGATAAGAAACCGGAGGGGGAAAACTCTGCCCCCCCCTCGACTCTTGTGCGTACGTTTACTCAGAATGATTCATCGTGTAGCTGCAGCTGAAGCCCCGCCCCCTCCACATGCTTCATCCCATCATGCAGACACAGGAAAGATATCGTGAGACTGAAGCTCCGCCCAGTAAGCATGGGAGAGGCGGGGAATACAGGCTCCGCCCTTGCGGTCTCAGTCCATATCCTGAATGCGGCGACAGATCTCCGCAGTAAACTCTGAACACTTGGAGTTTCCTCCCAGGTCCTTCGTCAGCACCTGAAACAAAAAGAACATCATCATCATCATGGTAACCCCCATCACTCTTAGCAGCACAGCAACTGGAGGCGGAGCATCTGATAGGTACTTCTAGCAGTAATTAAACTAAGCTAACGTCATCATGTCGACTAAAATTAAATGAAAATTGGCGTCAGCTGCAGCCAACAACGTTTGGGCTGCTACAGATGTGCTAGCATTAACTGTAGCTGCTACAGATGTGCTAGCATTAACTATAGCTGCCACTAGTCTGCTTGCATTAGCAAAGCTGCTACAAACGTCATAAAATTAGCTGTGGCTGCTACAGACATGCCAACGTTAGCATGTCTGCAGCTGATAACAGCTAACGTTAAAACGGCAGCTCTAGATGTGCTCAGACTAGCAGCGGCAGCTACAGATGGTTGCTACCATAGATGCTAGCCCCCGCAAATGCACAATTTACTAGAACACTCGCAGCTAACGCCTCACATGTTAGCATTAGCTGCAGCCAATCAGAAGTATTTAGGTTAGCATTTAACACAGCCTGATCTAAAATGAAAATTTAGCCACAGCTAGCATGCCCTTAGGTGACCTACAGCAGATGTGCCAATGCTAGCTGCTGCAGACATGTTAGAATTAGTTAGAGCTACAAGTCAGTGTATCCATGGTAACGCACACCCCTACCTAAAAGAACCACTCACCCCACTGACCTCAACACGATCCCTCCATTCTACCCACTCAAACCGCCGCCTCCTCCTTCCCCCGACTAAGCTCAGCACCATGGGTGATCGGGCCTTCTGTTCTGCTGCCCCTCGTCTGTGGAATGCCCTCCCTGACCATCTGAGGGCTCCACAGACGACTGAGACTTTTTAAAAAGGCCTTAAAACTTTCCTTTTTAGCAGAACCTATAACTTTTAATTAACATTGCTGCTTTTTGGTCAGGTTTTTAAATTATTATTATATTTCTTATTGATACTTTTATCTGCTTTTACCTTGTAGCACTTTGAGATTTGATCCAAATGTAAAGTGCGTTATAAATAAAATGTATTATTATCATTATTATCAGCTACTGCTACAAGTGTTAGCATTTGGCACAGATTGATTGAATAACGTCTTTTCTTAACGTAGCGAGCAAATAGGTTTCACCTTCTTTTCTCTGATGGTGTCGAAACATGCAGCCTGGATCTTGTTGCCGTAGTCATGGAGACCCATGTGACGCAGCATCATGACAGCGCTGAGCAGCAGAGCGGTGGGGTTAGCCATGTCCAGTCCTGCAATGTCAGGTGCGGTGCCGTGAACCTGTGGGCGGAGCAAACAGCCTTCAGGTGAGTCTGTATCACAGCGGTGTCTCTACTCTCCGATTCATATGTTTGACGAGAAGCACAAACCGATTCAAATATAGCCACTCCATTGGCGCCAATGTTCCCGCTGGGTGTAACGCCGAGTCCTCCGATCAGACCGGCACACAGATCACTGAAACCAAGAACCGGGTCAACATTCAAACGCTCATTCGCTCA
The DNA here is from genome assembly GCA_009660295.1 of Lophius piscatorius. Lineage (NCBI taxonomy): Eukaryota > Metazoa > Chordata > Actinopteri > Lophiiformes > Lophiidae > Lophius > Lophius piscatorius. Next base: position 72,379 of record VRLP01001441.1, read on the forward strand.
GAGTCAACAGAGACAGATGAGGGGAGAGGATGAAAATAGAGACCTGAGGATGTCTCCGTAGAGGTTGGGCATCACCAGGACGTCAAACTGGGTCGGATCCTGAACCATCTGGAAGTCCAGAACATCATGTCTTAGCAAATATTAGCATGAGAATATATTAAGCACAAGGCTACTATGTAAGTGGTAGTTGTTTAATAGGTTAGCATGTTAGCATTAAAGGTTTGACAACTAGCACGTTAGCATCACTTGTTGATAAGGTTAGCATGTTATTATTGTAACGTGTGATGAAGACTCACATTGAGGCAGACTGTGTCCAGGTACATCTCGGTGAACTTGATATCTTTGAAGCTCTCAGCCACCTCGCGACATTTTCTCAGAAACAGACCGTCTGACATTCGCCTGGAAACAAAAACACGTCACCATCGGGTCGGCTTGAAGAGGTTGATGCACCTTCACCGACCATCTATGGCATCGTACTCACATGATGTTGGCTTTGTGGACGGCCGTTACGCTGCTTCTCTGGTTGTTTCTGGCGTACTCGAAGGCATACTCGGCGATGCGTCTGCTGGCGTCCTCGGTGATCAGTTTGATGCTCTGAACGACGCCGTCAACGATCTGCGACAGAGAACAGAAAGTTCTTAGATGAGAGGAAATCTCCTGGAGACCCCCCAGGAAACACATGTGAGGAACGTGGAGTAGAGGAAGGGTCATCATCCAGGACTGAAGCTGCGTTCAAGAACTCATGAAGATGTAACAGGGAAAGACAAAAGGGAGGAACGTGGACTCTTCAGGGATCCACGGGACGTCTACTGCCAGCTGCAAGATCTGAACTGAAGGTCTGATCTAACATCAGACTGGAGATGGTGCTGGTCTGATGGAGCTCTTGCTTCCACTGTCTAAGCTAAGCTAAACTTTGGTTAGGGCTAGGCTAAGACTTTTCCTCTGCTTCCAGTCTTTATGCTAACCTAGTCTTTTAATGGATGCCGGCTAACATTTTAGCCCCACATCTAGTCTCTGTGCTAAGCTAGACTTACCCTAGCCTGATTAGATCCAGCTTCAGATCTGAGCTGACAGTGTGAACACGGACTGATCCACATCAGGACAGGTGCGTCACAGGCTCCACCTCCTTACCCAGATGATGAGCGACCTAGAGGAGCACAGTTGATGAGGACGGGGACACCTTCATCACTTCCTCCGCCTGTAGAGACCGTACTCTTCATCTCTGTGTTTCTGCGAACTAATGGTGGAGAGGATATCAAAACGTGTGACTCCACCCACCAGGAGTTACTTAGTCATGTGGTGATAATATTTCCACCACTAGGGGGAGATTTATCACCAAAAGCTTTAGGGCCATAATTTTGGAACCATTGGTCCGATTCTGTCCGATTTGGTGCATACGAGTCAAAATGAGGAGATGTATCCGTCATCTCGTGTTTAGTTTGACTTTGATAGTTCATATTTTAGTCACTAGGGGGAGCTTTTTTATGAAAAACACTTTTCGGACATTACTTTCTAATCGTTGGTCCAATTTGGACGAAATTTGGTGCATATGAATCGACTCGATGAGATGGATGTAATAAATGTCACACTCTACTCTAGTAGTTATTATATAATTTAGCCCTTTTTTTCTCTCCTTTTTAAAAGGAAGAAAAACTGTTTTCTGCCCATAAAATTGCAAGTTTGCTCCTATTTAGTCCAAACATGCTGCTTATGAATCAGCTCAAGTCGCTCTATAATGTATAAATCATATTATACTGGAATTGTTCATGTTATTATTTTCTGGAGCTTTTTTATTTTTATTTTCTAACAAAAAATATGGGCAAAAACCTCACATTCATTTGAGGTTCAATCAGGAGGATTGCTTGTACAACGCAGGGGATTGGAGACTTTTCAGGACTATAAGCTCACTGCCGGGGAAGACAACGTAGACCTAGTGGTTTAAAGAAAAGAAAGAATATTAAATTCACAACAACCGACTTCCTGTGACCTTCCTTCTTAATAACTCCTCTTTCCGGGTCGGCCCGCCGTGGGCCTCCATCCGTTTCCACTGGCTTCCTGTCCAGTTAAAGCTCACCATCTTTAGGGTTCTATCACACAATCTGTGACATTTTTCATCACAGGTTTTATATTTTAAATTAACAGAAAGTAGCAGTTAGCAGGGCTGGGAGATTCTGGCTAAAATTAGAATAATGATTCTCTTTTGCTTAGAATTAAGTTCATGATTTCTCAACATGAATTTTTTAACATCTTGTTGCATTCAACTGTACAACTCAATGTTAGCGCTCCTTCATAATATGCTAGCTCGCTTAGCTTATCTCTGTCTCGTGGAGGTAACAGAACAGAGTCCAGACCGACTCTGAAGCAGAGAACAAACACTTTATCTTTTACAGACAGACTGAACGTAAACTTACTCCTGAGTCGAAACAACAAAAACACACTATCATACAAAATGTGGCGACGCAACGTCTGGGTTCGTCAGAAAATCAGATTTTGGTGTCACGATTATTGTCAGAGGAAATAAACACATGTTCACAATTACCAACACTATGAAAGGAAACACTAGGCACAGAGTGAAAACTTTTACATCCAGAGGTGTGTTCATGTAAGGAAGGCTTGGGAACGTTACTTCCACACCAAACCACCATAACGGTAAAACCACTTGCTTGATTGTTTTGAAAACACTAAAGCAGTTCTGTGATGTCACTGTGATGTCACTGTGTGTTCTAACAGAGCAGCTTTGGGCTCCCATGATCCTTTGCCGGTTTTAATTTTCCAGTTTCCCCACTTATTACCTTAAGGCTAGCTGCAAATATATCCACCCACTGACAGGCGCCATGATGATCATCTTATCAATGTTACTCACCTCAATTGTCGGTGGTTATAATGATATGGCTGATAGCTGTTTGTCCTGAGCGCTAAAGATTTCTGCTTGTGTTTGACGTAGAATTTCATCGCTACTGTGGCTAAGCCCGTATGGCGTATAGATGTGATGTGTGTGTGTTAGCATGTCAGGGTATTTGCACATTAACGGGAAACCCTAAAGTTCAATAGCAGTATTCAGCTAGTAGCAGTATCAGCTAGTAGCAGTATCAGCTAGTAGCAGTACTCAGCTAGTAGCAGTACTCAGCTAGTAGCAGTACTCAGCTAGTAGCAGTACTCAGCTAGTAGCAGTATCAGAGCTCGGTATCCACTCACCACGTGTTCGATGCCGCTGTACTCGCCCTCGGTGTTCTCTCGGATGGTGACCAGGTCAACGTCAGTGTATGGCGTCTTGTAGCCCTCGATGGACACGCAGGGCCGCACATTGGCGTAGAGGTCAAAGGTCTTCCTGAGCAGCAGGTTCATGGAGGGGTGACCAGCAGCAATGGGTGTCTTCAGTGGTCCTGAGAGGAGAGGGGTCAACCTTAAAGATGACCAGAACAACATGGAGGTCAGCTCATTACGCATCACCAACGCACCTTTAAGGCCGATCTTGCTCTTGTCCATCGAGTCTTTGGCGTCTGGCGGGATCATCCACTTCCCACCGGGTCCTTTAATTGCGGTCACATTCCTCTCCTCCCAGCTGATCGGAGCCTGAAAGTAGAGATCCGAGTTAGAGGCAGCCAGAGACGCGATACTTCCCACTCTGACATCTCTGCACACTTACTTTAGCGGTCTCGAATATCTTCATGACGGCGGAGGAGATCTCGGGTCCGATGCCATCACCAGGGATCATCGTGACCGTCTGCATCTGGAACACGCCGGTGAAAGAAAAAAAGCCCAGTTATATCCACGCTAACTCTTATTAACTAATTAATCCCATCATGATGTCATGGTGTACACAAATTGATCTTAAAGCTGAAGACTGGAACAGCCGCCCCCAATGTTTGCCCAAGTCAAGAAAACTAAACTTTCTAATTCTCCTCCGCAAGTTTTTATATTCAGATGTGTAGTGAGCGGAAAACCGCTAAAAACAATCATGTTTCAAAATCATGTAGGTGGTTTTAATTCTTTGGCAGATCGGGGTGGATGTAATGCGCATAAACCTGCCTACTTAAGTATACCTCTGGAGGTTAAAGTTGACATTACGCCACGGACAGCACTGACACGTACGCATCAAACAACAAACACAGCTTTGTGAACTTTTTGATCGGTGTCTCCTGCCATAGGGTCAATAATAGTGAATACTGTGATTATTTTTCTCTGATAATGATTCAATCATGGAGGTTATAATGTGTGTGTGTTTGTCCTCACCCCTCTGGAAAAGGACGATGAAGACAAGGCGGCTCGCTTCGCCGCCAACTGAAACAGAAAGAGATGATAAGTCAACAACACAAGACACACAGACCAAATAACCATCAATAAGCAGTATCTTCAGGGTCTCCCTTTGTCCATCAGCAGATAATGAGGTTACTGGCGTTTTCAGAACTTCACGACCCAGCTGCTGGAGCAGAAGGATTAAAACTCTAAGGTCATTTAAAAGAAATAAAAAATAAATAAATCAGACATGGCCCTAATGTTTGCTGTAACCTACAACTTCAGTCCCTCAGAAGCAGGAAGCTTAAGTTAGCCAACCTTAGCCAATTCCATCTGTCACAGAAAACATCAACCATCGTGGCTAATATTTGCTAGCAACCGTTACCAACTCTGTCACTCCAACAACAGCCTACATTAACTAAGCTAAGAAATGATAGCTGACATTAGCTAACACTAGCGATAGCTGACAGGGGCTAACATTAGCAATCATCACTAAGATTAGCTTCAGCTAGAGGCTGTTTTGTTGATTTAAACCTTATTAATGTATGATCAATATGTGGGAAATGTCACCACAACAAGTTATATTGCGATTACTTGACAAATGTTGGATTGAATGAATACCGATTTATCAGTCAAATTTTATTCTTATTGTTACATTTCAGTTTCATTCTGCGAGGTCAGATTCAAGTTTAAAACTGCAGTTCAATAAAAATGTGTCCGAGTTCAAACAGAGTTAGTTCTCAACACCCGGGCAGATTTTAACCCGGCAGACGGGCACAGATGCCTTAAACGCTGGTTTAACATTCGGTACAATGTGAAATTTGTCGGTACTGTCAATGGATTATAAAGTGATGATGACGTCATGACCGTACCTGTGAAAAGATCTTAAAAACGCCCCAGTTAGAACCGCTGATTTAACAAATCCATCATCCCTCTGAAGGACACTCACAGTTTAGCTAGCATGCTAACCAGCTAAAGTCAGCATATGAAGTCATGTTCAGAAACACGACAGGAGATCAAAGGGACCCCATCATCCTCCTCAAATATCAACACAGCCCAAATCCTCAACAGAAGCCAGAATCAGTTTATTAAACAAGTTAAACTCACCAGTGACCTCCACATGCTGCCGGACATTCTCAACAGGAAATTCACCTTGAGATCCTCTAATCCGGAAGAGGGTTCACTCTGGCGGCAATCTTTCGCTCAAAGATCCTCTAATAAGGAGGGCCCACTCAGAGACACCATAATCGGCGGGGGACTCAGAAATCAACACGCACGGAATCATCAAGCTTCCATTTGACCTTTGCCCCCCTATATATAGTGGATCAAAGCAGACAGTATCGGTTTATCTCGCCAGTGTAATAATAATAATAGAATGAAATAGAATAGAAATAGCTTTATTGATACCCATGGGGAAATTAGGCCGTTGCAGCAGCTCCAACGTTTATAAAGCAAAACAAGCAATTGTGGGAAAAAAAGACGAAATAGAAAATATACAAGATACACATACACATAAAGAAATATTAAAGAAAGACCAATGAAGACATATAAACATTAATATATTTATATGTATACATATATAAATAAACAAACATTAAATTAATATAAATAAGATATTAAATATGGCAAAAGAGTCAAATCTCGCCAAAACTCTGTCTGTTAAAACTGCATCGTGGATTAAGACTCTGAGATCTGAGCTATAAATATTGCAAACTGATGATTCCCTCTCCTTTATGCCTTAAATTCAGCAAATGGTGAAAGCAGTGAAATTCAAGTAATTTTGTTACTTTAAATTCTAGTCTTCCTTTCCACTGAAGGCCAAAAGAAGACGTAATGCTCCTGCCTTCATGTCTGTGCAGGTCTACTGTTGGAATGACAAGTTTAATACTAGTGAACACATAAAAAATAAAGGGTCAAAAACTACGTTCATTTTTATTTACCTGATCTGACATCACAGGAAGAATAATATTAGTAAGTAATAATTACGTCACAACGTCATCAGTGTATTTAAAATATCATGTTCAAATTCACTACGGTGAATGTATGTCCCGCCCACTTCTGGCTCTGATTGGTTAGAATAAGATTCAGGATAAACGGGTAAACCACTCAGAACTAGAAGAGTGCGGGGCGTGACGTCACAAAAGTAGATTCCACTCTGTCGTTTTCAAACGGGAGTTAAATGTAACTTATTGATATCGGACATCTCTGTTAATAGTGTAAAAGACATTTTCGTGTAATCTATATACTTCAGAAATATATTTGTTTTAGAAGTACACTTAATATCGGGGTTCCATGGTGTAATGGTTAGCACTCTGGACTCTGAATCCAGCGATCCGAGTTCAAATCTCGGTGGGACCTGACTTTGTCTTTTCTCAAGGGTTTGCAAAAAGTAAGGGAACTTTTCGCCCTGTAATACTTCACGTCATAATATATGCTCAAACAACAGAATCATCCACTCTCTGATCATAGATTTCATTGTGAAGTCAGAAAGCAAGTAATTCAGAGCAGACCGGAAGTGACGTCGGACATGTCTGACAAACTATGACGAAACAAATAGAACCAAATGTAAATACAGAAACCTATGGAACGGTTTAGCCATACCATAATAACTACCTGCTTAATTTGGTGGAAGCCACACGTTGTCCGCAAAAACGTTACTCCAGCAGACCTCTGCACCAAATCTTTGGCAGCAGAACCTTAAAAGTCCAACCTTTGACCCTTTTACAGTTACTGTTTTGGGGAAAAAATACTTTTGGATCCTTTTGAGGAATTTTCACTGGTAAATGAATTAAGTTACTGAAAAATCTGCGGCACCTCGAAAGAACGAAAATATTTTAATTTGATCTAATCGAATAGTTTTTTATTGAGTAAAAATAACTAATAATTGATCTAAATATAATAAATTAGAAATAGAAATCAATGAAAAACAGAAAGTATTCAATTGAAGCCGGTTTGAATGCAACCCCATATTCAACAATAATAATAATAATAACAACTTTTTCCAACATCCAACAAATATAATAATATGAAGTGAAGTTGAATCTTTTATGAAGATTATTTTAATGTAAAACATTCAGAACAAAATTATTTAACCCCAGAACATTTTCCAGAAAGGATTTTCTTTAAATCCTTTACTTAGTAGTAAACAATGATTAGCCATAATATTATGCGCACCAGAGTAAAACTTTTTTTTCAAGGGACTTCAGGGACTCCTTAAAAACTGGACTTTAGCACAATAATAAAGTATTTTTACTCTTGTTTAAAGCCTGTAGTCTGGGGTCGTTCCTCATCCAGACCAGCAGGTGGAGCTCTCAGTCTGGTTAGACAGGAGGACCAGACCCTGAAGTCCACCAACATGCCCACAAAACATGTCTGGACAAAGTAATCAGATTCCTCTATAAAAGTACTACAATACTCTGGTAACTTAAGTAAGGACTGCATTAAAAGCATGTGTTATCAGTAAGAAGTACTTTAAGTATCAAAGTACAAGTATCATGGTTGAACAACTTATTGTGAAGTAAAATATATTTTTTATATTAATGAAGGGTTATTTCTTCTGGGTTAATATTTAGGTCAATTTTCAAGCTATAGCTGTGGACCGTTGGAGTAATCCAACTACTTTTAGGTGCTTTAGAGTATTTAAATCTAGAAGATCATCATAATCTCTCCTGACAGAATCACGTCTCTAAAGATCTTTCATCAACAGGCTGCTGTCAGATTAAAGTAACTTGTAAGAGTAACTACAGCTATCAGACTTATGTAACCGCAGCTATCAGACAAATGTAACCGCAGCTATCAGACAAATGTAAGCACAGCTATCGGACAAATGTAACCACAGCTATCAGACAAATATAACCTCGGCTATCAGCCAAATGTAACCTCAGCTATCAGACTAATGTACCCACAGCTATCAGACAAATGTAACTACAGCTATCAGACTTATGTAACCGCAGCTATCAGACAAATGTAACCACGGCTATCAGCCAAATGTAACTACTGCTATCAGACTAATGTATCTGCATTTATCAGACAAATGTAGCCACAGCTATCAGACAAATGTAAACGCAGCTATCAGACAAATGTAACACGTAACTGCAGCTGTCAGTCAAAGTTAACTAGTAACTGCAGCTGTCAGACCAAAGCAACTAGCAAAAGTAACTAGATCTAGGCTGTAGACAAAAGTAACTAGATCTAGGCTGTAGACAAAAGTAACTAGATGTAGGCTGTAGACAAAAGTAACTAGATCTAGGCTGTAGACAAAAGTAACTAGATGTAGGCTGTAGACAAAAGTAACTAGATCTAGGCTGTAGACAAAAGTAACTAGATCTAGGCTGTGGATAACAGTAACTAGTAAAAGTAAGTAATGCTATCTGACAGATGTTACCTGTAACTCTGACAGTAACTAGAAAGTGTATGTCTGTGATTGAGGGAGGGTGTGTCTGACCTGGCAGGTGGTTACAATGTTATGGATGATCCCTCTTTTTTTTCCAGTCTACACTTTAAAAATAGAAGGAATTAAAGAAAATTGTTTCTGGGAAAATTGTTTCTGGGAATAAAAATAACTTTGACTTTGAAATAAAAATAACACGACAAACAACAAATAAATAATAATAATGATTATTAGTATTATATCAATATTCTATAAATGATTAATCAAAGAAGTAATTACATAAATAGGTTTTGTTTAATTGTCAGATAAATATTATTTAAATCATTAATTCATTATAATAATGAATTAAATCCATGTTTTTCATGGATGTCTCCCAGTAAGATTATTGTTTTTACATTTATTCCACTATTCATTCTTGTGTGTTGAATCCAAAGCAAACGGACGACTTCTGTTTGGGCCTGAAGACGTTTCACATCTGATCCAAGAAGATTCTTCGGTTCAGTTCAGAATTTATTAGATGATTCAAATCAGGCGGAGAATAAAAAACCTGTTTAAATTGAATCATTTCTGTCTGTCAGTGACTTTTATTCGGGGCTGATCCCAGCCAAAGATGGAAAGAAAGATATTAGGCAATAAAAAGGATATTTGATTCTATTCTATTAAAAATACATGACTCCTTTAAGGAAGGCTGTTTTTTTTTGTTGCAAACATTCAATTGAGAAGAATTCCCCGAAAATCCTATTAAGGAACGTTTTTTCACCGAAGAAGTCTTGTTTTCTCGCCGCTTGGACAACAACAGCATCGAAGGAGAGTGTGACGAGTGTAAACATCCGTCATTGTTTGTTGTTTTTGATTAAAAGTGCATCATTGTTTTTTATTACCACTGCCAAAGAAGAAGGTTTTCTTTTGCCCCCTCTGAATATTTTCTGACATTTCCCCCAGAGGCAGGTTTCAGCGTTTCCTAGAGATGATTCGCGTTCGCCGATGTTACTTGTTTCGTAGCTTTAAACTAAAACAAAATAAAATAGTAAGTGGTTGGGACCAGCGGCGTCACATTGTGGCGAGGCGCTCTCTTGAAACTGTTTCCATTATTGCTGCCTTTCATTCCTTTGATGTTCCGTTGGGGGTGGCGCTGGAGGCTCAGCGGGCTGAAACGAGACGCTGAAGTGGAAAGCGCAGGAAGACGACCGGCTACGGAGTATTTGAGAGATACTCGGAGAGTTTATCGGTAGATTTAGAGTCTGGAATAACTTCGACATTAATGGATGAATTATTCCTGAAACTTGGGTAATGTTGCGCCTCGGTCCTTTGATGTTTTATACTGGAGAGGAACAGGAAATGACACAACGATGTCTGTTTAAGTCTAAATCCATGACAAAAAAAAAAATCCTCCGCTCAGAGACTAGGAGTGTGGAGCAGAGAATCAAACATTTTGCTGAACAGATGAAGAGAGTGAGAGAGGAAGAGCAAAGTAGGTTCAGAGGAAGGTTTTGGTGCTTGGCGGAGTCTTTTTTCTACTTTTAAAGTGTCTATTTTTTTTAATAGTGCATACGTGTTTGAAGTACATCGTCGAGGTGTTTGTTTTAAAGTGTGTTTGTGCAAACTTATTAGTCCAGCTGAGAGGAGGCGGGTCTTGATGAAGATTGAAGCTCATCGTTTACCTTGCTACCCAACGAAAGCACCGCCATCTGTGTTTGATAAATTCTGGCTATGATGATGAGAATATTATTAATTAGCTGGACAAAAATCCTAATCCTTACAATAAATAATAATTTAAAAAAAATAAAATAAATAAAGATAAATTACAAACATATATTATAGGCAGGACTTAGCGAGGTCTGTTTGATTGACACAGAGGCTCTTCCTCTTAGTAGGACCCGCCCTCTCTGTCAGACGAGTCTGCTTCTTCACGTTTGTTTAGTTTTGGGTCAGAAAGATTCACATTTTGTACTTCTTCTTGTAATTATGTTTTCTAACTTATAGAAAGTTTTATCAAACACGTATTTGAATCCAAACCCAAACATCACAGGATTCTGCAAAGACTGTCAGGAATTCTAAACCCTCTGTGATTCACCTGAACCAGATAAAATCTCAAGGCGTAGTGTTCCAGGAACCGGGTCACATGAGGTGAGGAACAGGACCCATCACGGTGGACCGGGGTGGGTGGGGGTGGGGGTGTTGATGGTAAATCATGACTGTCTGTTTGTGATGCCGGCAGCTGCGTTCCCACAGAGCTTTAAACAATGTGACTTATTTCTATCACTTGGCTCGGAGCTTCTGCCGAGGGGGCGGGGGAAGGTTCCTCCACAGACCACATGTTCCAGGATCCTCCACGGACCACATGCTGCAATCTGAAGGGAACAGTTGGACTCAGCTCACCTCGTCCCGGTGGAATGGAGCCAGGTGCTGAATTCTGCCAATGTAAGCGACCGCAAACCCTCCCAGCCTGCCATTACTGCAGCTCTGCAGCTGGTCCAGATGGAGCGCAAACCATCTGAGGACACACACCTGGTTCTACTGAGAGCTCCTGGAGAGAAGGAAGCGATTAAAACCGGGAGATCCCCGAGAACTCCTGGTTCTGAGGGTTCCTAGAAAGAAGGAACAGATTTGATCCTCGAGGTCCAGGGGGATCTGTGATCACTTCAAGGAACGTCTGATATTCCAGTTTTCACAGTTTTTCTGCTCCTCCATCACATCGCCTTCAAACCCGACAACCGCATTCAGTTTCGAGACAACGCTAATCTTTTCACGACACAAATTATTAATTTTTTAATGGCAAAATTCTTACATAATGCTAATGTTTCAAATGATGCATTTTTTATTTAATAACATTCCAAACAACATTTTTTTTTTCACATAAGGTCAATGTTTCACACTAAGCTAATTTTCCACGGGACGCAAACAAATTAAATAATAAAAATGTTTCACACAATGCAAATTGTTTTTATCCAATTATCCAAGTTTTCATAAAAGCGCAAATTCTTTAAATCGAGCAGATTTTATACACATACAGTAAAAGTTTTACCTCCTAATGTTTCACATGATGTACATTATTGATGAGATATACATTTTTTAAAGGTCCGGTGTATAATATTTTGTGACATCTAGTGGTGAGCCTACAGACTGCAGCCTAAATTAATTGAATCCCCCCGACACAGTCCAAAAGCATTGTGGGTAACCATGGCGGCTTTCAAGACTAAAATGTCACGCATGGAGGTCTCTTTAGATAATTATATTTAGAAATTGCGCTTTATTTATTCAGTTGGATTATTGGTAAAAGCTTACAGGCAGGATAACAACTAAAAAGGCTAATAATGCTAATAATGCTAATGTTGGTTAAAGGTTAACCAAGTTTAGGTTTACCACTATGTCGATATTAAAAGTGGGTGTTTAGCCGTACAGGGAGGTGGTGGAGCTTTCAGGGAGGAGAAGGAGTGACGTCATCAGAGCAGAAGGAGTGACGTCATCAGGGCAGAAGGAGTGACGTCATCAGGGCAGAAGGAGTGACGTCATCAGAGCAGAAGGAGTGACGTCATCAGGGCAGAAGGAGTGACGTCATCAGAGCAGCAGTCTGTAGAGAAGGAGAACCTTCAAGGGCGTCACAGAACTGGCGTGTGGAGTGTGCAGGACTCCGTTGAAGACCTGCTACGACATTGTGGTTGCATCTGCAATCTTCTGCGTTGTGGTCCGCAGCGGTGGAGGAAGCACAGAGGAGGACAGGAGGAGAGTCAACGGGCGGGTCAGGAGGTCCAGCTCTGTCCTGAACTGTCCCCTGGACTCTGCGGAGGAGCTGGGTGCGAGGAGGATGTTAACCAGGCTCCACCTCACACCCCCTACAAGAGACTGTGTGTTTGAGCACCTCCTCCAGCGGCGGACGGCAACTCCAACAGTGTGAGTGACCTTTGACCCGACGGCAGTCAGAATATACAACAAATCGCTTTGAGACTGTGTCGCCTCACAGACCTGGAGTGTCTGCAACCCATCACTCATCCACTGATACACACCATGTGTGTTTCTGCTTACTGCACATCAGCACCTGGACTATTTTAATCCTGTATTTGGATCATGGAGCAGTGGTTGGATCAGACTTCAAGGGTCATAATAAGAGGAACCAGAAAGGGAAAACATACAGAATACCAGCGCAAAGGGACCAAAACTCAGATACATCACTTTACAGAGTGATTTGAATCAACTGACAAATATATATATATGTATATATATACATCACAAATACACTCTCACCAGAGGATCAAAGCCACGGTACCTTCCAATTAAACCTCAAAGCCAACCAGGCTCATGGAACCTTAACCCTAAGAAGATGTGGGACAGCAAGAGAGATGAAGAACGTAGGCAGGAGTACGAAGAGATGCGACGTAAGGCCTAGAGGGAGGTAATAAAGGCTAAACAAGAGGCCTATGATGAGTTGTATGAGAAAATGGACACCGAGGAAGGAGAGGAAGACTAGTAGTGGTTGGCGAAGCCGAGGGATGGAGATGGGATGCAGTTCCTCGGATTCCTCATCCTTCAGGGTCAGATCCAGAGACGTTTCTCCACCAGCACCAGGGTCCAGACTACAGGGGGGGTCTGTATATTCTGATGCCGCCCAGAAGAGATCGCTCTGCGCAACCAGAACCCCGGCGCCCAGCCTGAGCGCCAAAGACTTCATATTCATCACTCTGCACATTGTTAAATCAACTTTCTCATCTTTCAAACTTTGATTCTTGTTAAATAAACATTCTGAACCGGGGATTATCTAGTATTTACCGGTTGATACGTTGTTGTTGCATAGGTGGATCACAGCGGGGACAGGATTACCGCCCAAGAACTACAAAGAAAAATAAGTGATCTTCTATTTTCAAAAAGGGGGATGGTCAAGTTTAAGGCTAGTGCTATTAGCCTCGGCTACCGTCTGTCTGCTGTTTGTTCGACATGAATGATAACCTGGGTCCTTCACTCACACGGCAGAAGAAGAAGCAGGCTAGGAGGAATGATTTTCCAGGACAACTCAAGTTTTTCCAGGTCATTTGACTTTTTCACCAATTTTTTGAAAATTGGCCAATCCTTTTCAGGTTATATTAACGTTAACTTTCAGCATAAATGTGTGGCCTAGTTTAATAAGTTACCAAAAAAATGAATAATATACAACCTCGTAAATAATGACACCTGCGATAGAAGTATCTTTACAGAAACCTTCACTTCAGACATTAAGAAAGACAAATGGGGGAAAACTCGACGATGAAACCTGCAGCTGCTTCTGGAGCAACATTTCAACATCTTATTCTGCTTTTATCAGAGTGGACTTGGACAAACACTCTTGGACAAACACTCTTGGACAAACACTCTGTCCGATCAGCCGTTGAGACATTTGGCTGCCTGAACAATGAAACCTAAGAATTTTGTCGTTCTTCTCCAGCTCTTGAGTTCTTGTGGTCCAGCAAGTGAAGCAATATGATTCAGCAAATTATGGTTGGAATAATTTGTTTGGGTCAATTTAAATCAAAACCAATCCTCTCGAGGAAAGCACCATTACACAATCATTTAATAATTCAACTTTTCGCTCTTCCAGTCCTTGCGGGGGTCTCGGAGGTCAATTTTCCCATCCAGTTTACATGTGTTTGGTGGATTTGGGGGAAGGTCTTTGATCATGTCCCGCGGCCTGTCCGGTGGGGGGGTGCTGGGGGAGTATGGGATACTGGGGCCATTACTAAAAGCCATCCGGTTTTATACAACCAGAGCGAGAGTTCTGTCCGTATTCTTTGTGGAAGGAAAAAAAAAGTCAGATATGTTTTCAGTGAACGTTGGACGCCGCCAAGGTTGTCCTTTATTTTCCGATATGTCCTTGATATTTGTGGCAAGGATCCCAAGGCTCACTCGAGGTGAGGAGAGTCCGGTTTGGGGAGCTTAAAACCGCATCTGTGCGGTTTGCAGATGATGTGGTCCTGTGTACGGTTGGACTGAAAACCTGGTGCCGGCTGGCATAAATCAAAACATGGTTCTGGAATTCCTTTAGGTCTGATTGAAACAGACCTAAAGGCAATAAAACAAATAAAATAAATTATATAATTATATAATAAATAATACAGATTAAACATTGTAACATGAATATGTATACCCTTTGATCTGTTCAGTACATTTGTCCGCCGCACCTTCATTGGTGCCCCACCAGCTCAACTGCGGGGTCCTCAACTGGAGCCGCCGTTGACTGACGTTACCCCCCCCAAACCAGGACGTTTACCGGTCGGGGGGCGGTGGACAGTTGTAGACGTCTTGCGCCACCCCCTGCAGATGACCCCCTTAGAGTGCTGTAACCCAAGCGCCATCCCTCCTCCATAGTCAAAACCAGTGGCTCCACCTCCGACGCTACCTGAGCCCCCCCCACTTTTGATCATTGTGGACTTCTGCTTCTGCACTTCTTCCCTGATGATCGCTGGAATCCCTCAGCTCGAGTACCGGCGTGTTTTCGCCTGCCTGTAATCAAGACTGATAGAGTTTGGAAGAGTCTGCAGTGCGTTCTTGCCAAAGAGGTCCGAGTCGGAGAAGCATCAAGTGTAGGTCTAGCCACTTCCTGTTGTATTTGCTGGTGATGCCGTCCATCCTGTTGACTGATAATGAAGGAATTTCACAAGATTTCCCAAGATGCCACATGACACCACAAACTGTGAACTGATAAAAGCGTAACTTAAACTTCCCCCGGAGTTGGGCTGCTGTCAAAACTTGCCAGCCAGTCTTTCCACATGTCTGTCAGTGAGATCTTCAGTGCCTCGCTCCGAAGGCTTCTGATAGGTTGCTCTGCCAACTATGGAGCTATGGAACGCTCCAGGTAACCAGGGAAGCCTGGGAGAACATCCCTTTAGAAACATGAGTAGATGTCATTCTTGCTCTGAAGGAAGCTAGTCGTCCTTCTAGCCAGGACTGAGAAGAAGAGTTTTCCTTCCACACTGAAGGCGATGCTCCTGAACTGGCTAACGGTGGTGGAATGTTCTACTTTGGAACGAAGACCTCGACTGTCTGCTGCGATTCTGATGGAATGATCTGGTTCTTCCACACCGCCCTCATGAACCTCCACAGGATCTTCAGAACTGGTCATCACTGTATGAATGTTTGTGTGAATGGGTGAATGCTGGCTAGTGTTGTAAAACGGTTTGAGTGGTACAGTCCATTTACCGTTCACTGGGGGGCAGTTCTGAAACAGCTTGTAAAGCCCAGTAGGTCCCGGGGATGACTTTTGCTGTGACTATCAGCTTTCTCCTTTGCACTCCCGGAGTTTTTATTTGCAGTTCTGACACAAATCTCTGGGGCGGGTGGGTTTTTTCGGGGGTGCGTTCCCATTGGCTCATGAGTTTTTGACTGACAGCTAAGTGCCCCTGAAGTTATGTTTAGAAAAAGCTATGTGAGGTACCTTTTACTGAACCAACTTTAGCCAACATGCTATCTAAGCTGCCCTTAAGGAGCACACACACAAACAGGCGCCTGTGGTTAGCATTCGTCTGGTTAGCATGTGATGATAGCATTCGTTAAAAATCACGCCAATTTTCCATCCTTTTCCAATTTCCTTAGATCATCATGTGACCTGAGCGGAACCCTAACAGATGCAGGTCCCTACCTAACTATCAGACAGATTATAATCCAGCTAGTATCACAATGTCGCCAACGTCACATAAGTTTGTATCTATGATCCAAGTCAAGATTAAACAAAAACAAGACAAATTAATGTTTAACTTTCTCTCTGCTGTAGTTTGTTTGTTTGGTTAGTTCAAGCAAATACATTTTCAATACCAGTCAGGTGCTGGTGCCAATAAAAAACACCTGATTCACGGGTTGAACCCACGTCTCACCGACAGTTAAGTGGGGATGCATTTAAAGTTTGACTGTAAATAATATTAGACGGGTTCATCGTCGAGAAATGTGTAACTTTTGAAATCACGATTAATAAACACTGTGTATGTAAGATCGATGAGTCCAGAGTACACGGTTGTGTAATTGTAGTAGTTCTCAGAAAAATCCAATCGCCCGTGTTATAACTGATTTATAACCCCTGAATCCCCGGATTCTTTAAAGACGGATCTCAGTAAGTTTTAATAAGCCAGAAAAGCTAAACAATAGACGCTGATTCATTTTTACAGTTTATCCACATCACAAAAATTGTGAAACAAAACCTTCACCGGTACAGGACCCACGACACATTTGGGCCGGTCTCGGCAAAAGAGCTTTACACAATGTTGACTGAAGACCTGAGTCATTCAGAGGTGATCCGTCTTTCTTCCTCTCACACGTCCTCTCACCGAACCACTGTAACTGTTGAGAGTTCATGAAACAAAAATACATGTGAGGTCTCCAGGTTGTTTAAAAGTGCTCATAAGAAGTTGAAATCCGGCGCTGGAAGACGACTTCTGTACGACGCAGCCGGTTTAATTAACCCTTTAATGTCGTCACCGAGACAAAAACAGAGAAAAATGACTTCTATGTATATTTTATAGACATTCGTAGATATTATAAATTTAGCATAAAATGACAAATAGTTTGGTCACACAATTAACTTTTTTTTTTTAACTAATACTTATTATATAATTTTCATGATGAAATGTTGTTTTTCATGGAAAACTGTTTTAATTTGACCCTCATTAGTTATTTTTAGTTTGTATTAAGTTACATAATTCTGTTTAGTAATGCCAAAAAAATCTATTTAACAAAAAAGGACTTTCTCTACAGCCACGATCATCACTTCCTATGTGGTGTCCCCCAGGGCTCCATCCTTCACCCCCTACTCTTTAGCATATCCGTGCGGCCACTTGGTCATATTATAAACATACTATAATAAGAAATAGTGACTCCAAATTTTCCTTGAAACTTCCTTGTTTATGCTCAGATCACTGAGTTGCTCTCGTCTGGAGGAGAAAGTAAGTTGCTTCTCACATCTGGGGGTCGAAAAAAACGGACCAGTGCTCGCCAAAATGTTCTCAAACATTTTCCCTAACAAATTTGATGTCTCTTTGTTTAAGCCAGCATTGGGAAGGAGCCTTTTATGCCTGAAGGAATATCCAACAGTGGAACTGGAAGTACATGCAAGAGTCTGCGGGGACTGGGAAAGGAACTTGGAGAGGTATTGTGGTGATTAGTGAGAGCATGGAGCGGACCCGCCTTCCCAGTACATCCTCGTGCTTCAACCCAAAATATGTAACCAAATATGAGGAAGCGAGAAAAAAAGGGAGCACAAACGCAATTCACGTTTGGGCCTAGTGGGCCTCCATAGGAGCACCAAGGGAGACCGGAGATCAGGTAGATTATAGGGTGGTACCTTCTGAGGTCACAGGAGAGTTCTAAAAGCCTGGTTGGCTCTGAGGTTTGATGGGAAGGAACCGCTTTGATCACATGTGTGAAACGTCCATGTGACTTGGAGTTGTTTGTAGTCTTTGCCGGGTTTTTTTTGTAGTCTTTTCCGTGACAACCAGTCACAGAGTTCATTTCCAAACATTTCACATCACACAAATATTGTCTTCCGGTTCTTGATCAGTGTAGTAAATGTCCAGGCAGTTGATTCAAATCATCAAGGCCCAAAATAAATCGATGTAACTTGAGTTTAGTCAACTTGCACTGGAATTTTGTTTGTGCTCCGTCTCTGGTTCCTAAGATTTTGATTATATATTAGGTTGAAGCAGAATAATATACTTAGCATTCATGCAGCACTTTGGACTAAAGCTAAAAGGGAGAATCTCCACCGTGGCTAAGTTATCACTGGATGATTTGAATCAACTGACTGAACATGACTGACATTTTTGTGTTAATTGAAGTCTTTAAAAATTAACTCGGTGGTTACGGAGAGGAACAAAGAGGAAACCCCCCCCCAGCTGTTAAGACCGAAGACAACAGACAACAGACCACAAGTCACATGGACATTTCACAAACGTGCTCTCACATCAAAGATGGCGCCCATCAGTAAATTCTGTTAATAACTTAAGAGTTGAGGCAGAAAAGCTCACGCTCCTCTTCATCAGAGCACAAAGGGAGTCTGGAGACCCGACGGTTTTTATGTGATGGTACCTCCTGAGGTCGTTAATCAGTCAGTTGATTCAAATCACTCTGCTGATCCTCAGATGAGAGCACGAGGTTATTTCCTCCTTCTTGTAGTTCCTGATCAGTGCAGTAAATGTCCCGAGTCCAGTCAGTTGAGTTAAATCATCAAGCAAAGACGTGGCCACGCTGGAGATCGTCCCTTTACTATATATATATATATATATATATATATATATATATATATATATATATATATATTGTCTTGGGTACTTTTCCATTAATATTAATGGTCATATTTAAATGTTTCTGTTTTCAGTCCGGTGTTCCGTCTGGAGGCCCGGTTGAGTGAAAGGAGCCGCATAATCAGGCCATTTCATTTGTTTTCCTGGGAAAAAGAGCATCTGATTCACCTAAAAGCTGCTCTTATGAAATCAATACAAAGTCTATATTCTAAAAATAGATCCGTTAGCTCCTGTTAGCATGACGTAGGACGTGTAAGTTCACGCTTCTGTGACTATTTATGCAGTTGTAGTAGCTTAATAATTGAATTTACATAATCTGGACAGCAGATGGGTTCACTCCTCTGACAGTCCGAGTGAACGGGCCCAGAGACGGTTCTGCTCATTATCGACTGGTGATGAGTCGAGTTTTCAGCGATCAGGAAGTCATTTTGGAAACAAGTAGCAGACACCGTCCCGATGAGGTCGCTCCTGTCCTATTCGACCCCACATCTGGATGACCTTAGACGATCGTCAGACAGAGCTTCAACAGAACGAGGAGAGCTCAGCACAAGTTTACCTCTGGGTCCGACTCATCCACGGGGGTTTGGAGGGTCCCAGTGTGCCACAGCTGCTCCGGGGAAAGAATTCACTCCAGCTCAGACCTTAAGCCGTGGGAGAAAAAAACACATCTTGCGCACAAAGGAGGTGGATCTCGTCTGAGAGGTCGATGAACACATGCTGCTGAAGCGACGGTTCAGGGACACTTCTCCGGTCCGGTCCTGTTCTAAACCGGCAGTGGGTGCTTTTACCTTTGATTGTGAGACTATGACATGAGGCTACCGGACCTCTGGTCCCCTCTGGTCACCTCAGGTTCTAACAGAATGTAAGCAGTCGTCACGCATCATGCTGGAGTCCAGGGATTAGCCGATAGTGGGCTACGCCCACTAGAGGGCGTAACCCACATGACGTAGAAAAAGAACATTGACCCATTAGCAGGACTTTCATCTGATGTACTTCCTACCTTGAAGGTCATCCACGTTTGCAGACACCCTCCAAGAAGAGGGAGAACGCAGTCGAGCCTTCGTCGGCGTCGGCAGCAGCATTAAGATATCGGATCTATGCAAAAAGGATGTGGGAGACAGAATCAGAATCTTCTATCATGAAGTCTCATCTCTCTGTTTTTTCTTTCCTTTTTTGTCAAGACAGGACTTTGACATACCGTTCTTGAGAAAAACCATAAATCCCAGCAAATATCACGATGTAGTATCTGAGGATCTGAGGAGGGAGTACATCAAACATGTTTCAGACATGTGACCGTGTGGTAAACTGAGAAGCAGTCATTCATACGGCTGACGTTAGCAGCCGGGTCACGCCCCGCTGGTTAACCCGCGTATCCACAGAGCCTTCTTCTATACACTTTCTATCCAACTCATCGCGAATCATCGTTTTTATGATTCACACAGGCGGCCGTGTTTGATTCGTCATATCTGGACGCATGAAGTCGTCCGGAAGAAAATCACATTACATGATCTTAAAACGCCAATTCTATCACAGACGGTACTTTCATCCAAACGAGCCGCGACCCCACACCCCTCATCCTTCACCGGAGCTGCTGCTCCCTCAGGGATGGGTGGAATGCATGAGAAAAGAATTTACCGTTCATGTTGTAATGTGTGTGTCTAATAAATGAAATAAAAGTACAGCATTTGGATTTCTTCAATTTCTCAATTAATTCAATATGTTTTAGAATAAAAGAATCACATACCGGATTTTTCTGTTTTGTTTTTATTGTGGGTACATGAATATGGGTGTTGAGTGATCCTCGTCCAAAACAACAACAATAACAGACCCCATCCCATCTAGAACCTGTCTCCTAGACCCCATCCCATCTAGAACCTGTCTCCTAGACCCCATCCCATGTAGAACCTGTCTCCTAGACCCCATCCCATCTAGAACCTGTCTCCTAGACCCCATCCCAACCAGAACCTGTCTCCTAGACCCCATCCCATCTAGAACCTGTCTCCTAGACCCCATCCCATCTAGAACCTGTCTCCTAGACCCCATCCCATGTAGAACCTGTCTCCTAGACCCCATCCCATCTAGAACCTGTCTCCTAGACCCCATCCCATCCAGAACCTGTCTCCTAGACCCCATCCCATCTAGAACCTGTCTCCTAGACCCCATCCCAACCAGAACCTGTCTCCTAGACCCCATCCCATCTAGAACCTGTCTCCTAGACCCCATCCCAACCAGAACCTGTCTCCTAGACCCTATCCATTACTAGAACCTGTCTCCTAATCTTGGTTCTCTGCATTTAATAGTGGACTTAAAACCTTCCTTTATAATAAAGGTCATAACTGAGGCTGGCCTCAGCTAACTCTTAGCTATGCTGCTATAGTTTTAGACTGCTAGGGGATTACCCATGATGCATTGAGGTTTTCTCTCTTCATCTCTGACTCTCCCTCTTTATACATCCCCCTGACTTTAATGCATGTCACTGGATTATTGCATGTTACTAACTTGACCTCTTCCCTTTGTGCTTTGTCACTCTGCAGGGTCACATGGTTGGAGGCAGGGTCTCCTGCTGTGGACCTGCTTAATGTAATATGATCATGATGATGATTAAGATTATATCAAGATAAGATTATAATTATAATTGCTGTTATTATTATTGTTATTATTGTGTAGTATTTTCCTATAAGCTATTGCTAAATGGCGCGGCCCCACTCTCTCTTTCTCTCTCTCTCTCTCAGTCTCTCTCTCTTTCTCTCTCTCTCTCTCTCTCTCTCTCTCTCTCTGTCTCTCTTTTCAAACCCAACCGGTCATGGCAGTAGGCCGTCCACCCTGAGTCTGGGTTCTGCTCAAGGTTTCTGCCCATTAAAAGGCAGTTTTTTCTCACCACTGTCGCCTAGTGCTTATTTCCGTAGGAATTTTTTGGGTCTCTGTAATCTGATTATATAAAAGAATTCGGTCTAGACCTGCCAATTCTGGAAAAACAGCAGTTGTTGTGAATTGGCACTGTATAAATAAAGATTGATTGATTGTGAGATTGATTGGTTTTTCGCGCCGCTACAAATAACATCGGGGTCACTGAGCTGTCAGCCAAAAACTCATGATCCAACGGGAAATCACCCCCGGAAAAACCCGCCCACGGGAGAGGTTTGGGTCGGAACCGCAAACAAAAACTTTAGGGAGTGCGAACGAGAAAGCTGTCAGCAAAAGTCTTATCGGAGAAACAGAAGCAGAGGAAACTGTAAACAAAAGAATATATCATCAGAAATGTGAAACATCAGTAGTTCAGACGATAACTCAAATAATTTCATTGTAAGTTCCCAGTTTTACTTTTGAGATGACATTTGGTTTCCGTTCAGTAAAGAAGTTCTGCTTGTTTTTAAAGTCAAACATCTGATTCCATTCTTCTTACTTTTATACCGTGGATACATTTACAGAGTTGTTCTGTTCACTTTCTCACTTGTACTTAAAGTAAAGAAGTTGAATCTATCATTTTCACCAGTCACCGTATTCTGTCATTTGTGCTAACTCCTCTCCAGCTGTTAGCATTCCTGCTAACCAGGCTAAAGGCCCATGAATCCAAAATGAATGGTTTTATTCTAAAAGCTAGCTCTTTAGCTTCGGCCGCTTGACCTGACATTTCCAGAAGACAGTCTGAAACTGTACGTGACCCTTGTGTGATGCGGCGGCGGCAGATTTATCATAAGCGGTGTCTGTGTCTCATCAGTGAACGCGCCGGCCAACCGTCTCCCGCGTGTCTTCTTCTGTGGTGGCGTTGTCGTCAGCTGACGTCCTCAGGCCACTGAAAGAGAAGGAACTAAAAATGAGAGCAGATCATAAGTGTGATGAGCCGACGGCTGCTCGTGTCCTCAGGGTATGAATTACGTGAGCAGACAGACGGTGGTAAGTCACATGACGTGTGAATATACAGAAAGGGGCGGAGCCGGAGCCGCCGGCCTCAGGCTGCTGTCACTTGTTATATTGTCTTGTGGCACTTCAGACGCGTCTTGTAACCGTGGTGATGCTGCATCATGTGGGTTTCAAGGTTACGAGGGAACGGGTGTGTGGAGTTCTTACATGATGGACTCAAAAGAGCTGCAGACGCTTCTTCTTCTTCTTCTTCTTCTTCTTCTTCTTCTTCTTCTTCTTCTTCTTCTTCTTCATTCATCAGTTCATTATTTTATGAATGTGCATTTGGGGGGAAAAGGCATTTTCCATACAATAAATATATAGACGAATACAAAACTTGAGTTTCTCTTTTAATTAATTATCTTGTTGCCATGAGTAAAAAAACTGGTTCCCACGAGTTAAGAAAGTCTTGGGAACAGCTTGAGAACCTGTGGGGGTGAAGACATCGACAGTCGTGAACAACGGAGGAGCAGAAGAGTTTGAAAGGCGTTTTGGCTCCATGTAAAATAAACTGATGGCAGATCTGAAGGAAACCGTCAGACGATGAGTTTCCACTGCCCCAAAGAAATTAAGGGCCCGCTTAAATCATTTATCGGATTTTGATGAATGAAATATTCCAACAGTCAAATATTTATTGTGTAATTTGCTGAGAACAAAATGAGGCGAGGAGGTTCAAAGGAAAGACTAGAGAGCCCTGAAGCCACTCCTGATCACGCATGTGCATGTTCCTGATGAGGAGGAGGAGGGGGTCCCGGCGGATCACCTCCCAGATCTGGATCAGGGCATCAGTGGACAGTCTGTGGTTCTACTTGGTGACGTCTGATGCAGCGATATTTAACGTCCCAGATGTTCTCAGGTGGATTCAGGTGTGGAGAACGTGAGGACCAGTCAGTCACATCAAACCTTCATCGTCCAGGAACTGCCCACACTCTCCAGACACCGGTCCTGCTGCTGGGTTATTGTCCGTCTAGGGTCCTGTCCCGCTCTAGGAGGAGCTGGACTACCTGGGGAACCTGAATGGGCTGCAGGTACCAGATCATGTCACCAGTGGAAGAAACTAGAGAAAAAGAAGTCAGGATAGATGAGGAGAGAGAAACTGGCCATCACCTGTAGAACCAGAACCTTTTAGGTGGGCCGTCTTGCTGTTGCGTCTCCTGTCCACCTGTGGGCGTTTTCGTTTGCACCAAAGCAGCTGAAACTGAAACTGAAACTGGTTTTAAGGCAGAACCAGTTTGTTGGTCAGACGGATTTCCAAATATGTTGAAGCCACGCCCCCTCCATGAGACTCACAGAAGCACTGGTCGAAATATTAGGCCCGATAACAAAATCAGTCAGCACCGCAGATAAGAAGTAATAAATGCGCTGATAGAAGCTCGTCTGGAGCCACAGTTATCTGATTCCACGCCAGACTATGATGACATCACCATTTTTAAAGACCAAGAGTTTGCAGTGTTAGCAGCTCCGGTTTGTTGGACTTTTTTTTTGTGCTTGTTTTTATTATTTGTTTTACTGACTGTTAAAGGGAGACGTTGTCATCATATATTTAGATTTAACGGGGATTATTTTATTAGAACATTTTATTTAAACATTGACCCTTTTCTCCACGGTCGCAAATAAAAACAGAATTGAAAAAAGCCTCCGATCATTTATTCAACATCCATATTCTGAGATAAACGATAAACAAACTTCTACATAATTAAATTTAATGAAATTCCTAAAAGATGAATCAATGCTAGTAGCAGTTAGCAGATGATAGCAATTAGCAGCTTGTAGCAGTTAGCAACTGGTAGCAGTTAGCAGCTAGTAGCAGGTGGGAGCTACTAGCCGTAAGCAAACGGCTGCAGTTGGCAGCTAGTAGCAGTTAGCAGATGGTAGCAGTTAGCTGCTCAACTCAAACTCAAAAGGACTCAAGGCTGCGCCGCTGGATGGACACAGTGTTTGAAAACCGGACTATCCGGCCTAAAAACCAGACTTATGGCCACCCTGGTCCCGGTGGGTGTCAGGATGGTGGTTTACCAGAAAAATAATCAGTTTTAATGCTTTGCATGGGGACATTATTGTCCATAACATGCTATCAGTAGAGAATTATTGACAGCTTAGATGACCTTTCCCCTGAAACCAAAACAAACCTTTTAAAGAAATTCATGCCGATCGCATTATCAAAGTCAAAATGAACAAAAACTCAAAAGTAAAAGGACAAAAAAGTCCTCGGAAGCTTAGGAGTTAATAAAGAAATCACGACTCTTTAATGTTTTCCAGCTGATTCACGGTTCAAACCGCCGGTGTCGGTTCTGTAAATGTTGGACGGGACTCCTGTAATGAGAGGAAGAAGATGTCTCGTTTTGTGTTTTATAAGCGGCGCCGGATGAAGAGACATTATCTGAGAAAAAGTGCATCCTTGGAAGGAGGTTATTTATGAGCGACATGGCTGGAGGAGCAGGATCAAATCCAGACGCCTCCACCTCTGCCAAAGCCCAAGAATCCCACTCGCATCTGAACCCCCACCCGAATGTCCTGAAATGAATCATCCTCATCTGGAATCGTGTAGGAGACTCATCATCTGTTAGCGCCTTGCAGCTAAATAAAGAATGACCTCCTATACGTACAGGAATCCCTCCTGGTTTCTTCTTTACTGTGTGATGATTCTGCATTTAGCAGCAGAAACTCTTCTGGTGGCTGGAGGTCAGACTCTGACGTCACTGCGGTGGAACTTTGGCCACTCTTCATCGAACAGAGCCGCCGTCGCTAATCCGTCCAGCAGAGCTGCTCTCACCACCATCTTGGAAACCTTTCCCTTCACTCCTGCTGCTACTCTTCTGTCACAGATAACTCGTGGCACTCTTCTCCACCTGCTCCACCCTGCCTGGTCTCGCTTTTTTCTCTTCACCTCCTTTACTCCCTGTTGATCTGAACGGTTGACCCCAAGTTAAATCCTGCAACCTTCTTCACCTCTACTCCTTGTATCTTTGCCGTTCCACCTGCCTCCCTTTCATTTACACACATGTATTCATTCCTCTCCTCTCCAGCACATACCTCCACCTCTCCAGGTTTCCTTCCACCCACTCCCTGCTCTCACTAAAGACCCCAATGTCACAGTACAAACATCATAGTCCACGGAGATTGTCCCTCAGAATTTTCTGGTAGAAATCTATGGCGAGTCTTCCTAGTCCTGAAGCAGCAAAGCGTCTCTTCATCGTCAGGCCGCCACCTCCATGTTCGATGTTTGTCAGCCTAATGTTCTTTGGACGGACTGATTGTCAAAGATGTCACCCTGGTTCAAAGGACTAGTTCCATAATTCCACAAGGGCTGAAAAGGACATAATTTACGTTCATTAAATCTGCTTAAATTCCCGCTAACTCATCCGTTAGCTTCCAACAGAAGAACATCATCAGCATATTGAGATCTCATCCGTTCTTTTCCTCAATTTGGATGCAAGCAAGTGAAGTAAGTTAGTTTGTTAACGCTTAACTAAGAGCTCTAGCTAATCCAATATAAGATGTCATAATTAATAGAGAAATATTAATGGAAAATATGGATTTAAGTTTCAGCAAATTATAATTTTCTAATATTTTAGAAAATTATATAAAAATTTTATAATAATTATATAATATTAATGGATAAATATGAAATAAAAGAGTAATATAAATGAATAAATAGAAGCTTTTGTTACGTTTTTTATAACTTTTACTAATAATGAAACCACCGACACACATCACAAACATCAAAGGAGTCTGAAAAAGTCTGTTTTATTTCTATCAAAGTTCAAACAAAGATTTACCATCGTATGTTTTTTTCTTTACAAATGCAAAATTCACAGTGTAAGTGATGATAATAGATTCCATAAATAGATTCTAAACAAAAACTGGACTGAAAAACAAACTAATGTTGGAGGACGTGAATCTGCTGAGTTTCTACTGACCCCTGAAAAAACACAAACAAATACAAGACATGCAAATAATGAATATTCTAAAATAAAGACATACAATTTGAGTTTTTGATTCGTCGGAAATAAGAATAAGTGATACATGCTTTCTTTAGTTTCATATATTGGATCATAAAAAAAACAACATAACACTCAAAGATCCTGAATACGAAGATAAATTCAGTGTGTACAAAAAAATAAGGTGCGCGCTTTTGTTCTCTGAAAGAAACAATAAAACTGGACTTTTATTTTTTTTACCTTATTTAAAAGGTAAAATTATCAGAGGGGTAAAAACGCTCCTGGTTTTTCTTCTGGTGGTCTAACCTTCAAAATAAAGCACTTCTTTAAAATTACGACAACGTTTATTTTGCTTTTTGTAAATTAGAGCCCTGCAGTGTGTCACTACGTAGTTATAGCCCTGTAGTCTGTCAGGACATAGTCAGTGCCCTGTAGTGTGCCAGGACATAGTTAGAGCCCTGTAGTGTGTCGGGACATAGTCAGAGCCCTGTGGTATATCAGGACATAGTCAGAGCCCTGTGGTATGTCAGTACATAGTCAGAGCCCTGTAGTGTGCCAGGACATAGTCAGAGCCCTGTGGTATGTCAGTACATAGTCATGGCCCTTTAGTGTGTCAGTACTTAGTCAGAGCCCAGTATTGAGTTCAAAGCCTTAGCCCTGTGGTATGTCAGTACATAGTCATGGCCCTTTGCTGTGTCAGAACATAGACAGATCCCTGTTTGCTTATAAAGTTGCTGCTGTACTGTATTTGTATTATGAAGGAGAAATGCTCAAGCAGGAATGCATTTAAGTTTACATTTAGAACTTGTTGAGGTAAACATGTTTATGTTTTTGTTTGTTTGTAGCCTTTTTAAAAGTTCCATGTTGTTTTGCTGGTTTTGACGTAGAAACAAACACAATTTAAAAAAGATTACATATTTGAATAAGCTGTTAAACATTTTCACAGGTATCAGGAATTTATGACATCACTACAGCAGCTTAGTTCACCGGAGCGCCACATGGGCGGAGCTTCTAAGTTTGTTGTAACAGTGACATCATCAGATCGCTCATCTCTACGTGACTGTGGAGGCTGATTGTCACTGTTAGCAGTTCTCCTAGCTAGCTTAGCTTCGGCTCATCGCTGAATCGCGACGCTTCTGGAAAGAAGCAATGCCGTTGGTTCCCCCATAATTACATTTTTGTTAAAACATGTCAGGTATGTGGTGGAGGCGGGGCAAAGTGTTTGGACGGTTCTAGGTGAGCCATTTTGGCTAGCAGGCCCTGTGATTGGCTAGTACTCGTTCAAGAAGGGTTTCAGGAAGGATAAATACGAGGAAGGAGGAGGAGCCTTTTGTACATATACCTGCATGTTTTCTGAAAGCTGACAGAGGAAGAAGCGGAGTAAAAATACGCTCATCAAATAGAAGAAGAACATTTTTTCCCGTACATTTAAATACTGCGCAAAAACAGGAAGAGGAAGGTTTCCCTGGTGATCGACCTTTGACAGGGTCGATCACACTGACATGTGATCACGTGTGATCACGTCACGTCACCGCCATTACATACAAAGTCAAGGCAAAGCTGCGATCAGACGTGAACTAAAGCAAGGCGACACGCGTGACACGAAAAAAGTCAACTTGACGTGGAGGTGGAGACTTTCGTCAATCAGGATCGACTGCGGCAGGAAACAGCGTGAATCAACGCCATTTGCGTTATTTGTGCGAGCGATCGCAAAGACCCAACGGCAGAAAGGATACCGATCACAGCTCTGGAGAACCAACCAATCACAGCACAGAAAAGTGGGACTGAAACTGATGATGTCACTGCAAGAGGTGAGATTGAAAAAAAAAGCTGATGCAGTCGTTCCTCCTGCTTCTGTCCTCGTGTGATGAAGGCACGTGAAGTGGGCGTGAGTCTCTGCTGGTGGGGAACAGTACCGATGATGTCACTGATGGGGGTGGAGCCTCAACCTGCGAGACCTCCAGGTGTGTTGGTTCCGTCCACAGAAGCCACAGAAACATTCTCTCAATAGTCCTCTGCCGCGGCTGGTTCTCCTCCACCTCACAGCTTCTCCTCGTTGTTATTGTTGTTGAGGCTGGCGCTCAGGTCGAACTCCGCCCCCTTCCTCAGAGCACGCGGCACCAGCTTCTTCTTCACAAACAGTTTCTGCAGGAAGCGGTTGCTCAGGCTGAAGGGGCAGTAGCTGCTGATGAAGTACAGGAAGCCCACGCCGGGCCCCGCAAAGTATCGCGCCTGCGGCTGTGGCGACAGCAGCGCCTGGACAATGACCTGGACAACGGGGCTGAGGTCAGGGTTCGCCCCTCTGGCGTGGCTCTGGAATAGCTCCTTCGTTTCGGCCATGTAGTCCTCGCCGTAATCCTCGAGCAGCGCCGGGGACAGAGTCTGCAGCAGATGCTTGTGCTGTTGCTCCCAGTAGGCGTGGTTACTGGCCTGACCTGCAACAGAGAAAATGGCGGCGTTAGGTTTGTTGATCAGCGGGGAATTTGAGCCTGATCACCCTCTGACCTCTGATTCTCAAAAGACCACGTGACTCAGCCACCAACGGGATGCAGAGAGAAGAACTCGCCATGCGACTCATGTGACTTCTTCTGCGTGGAATTTTAGAAAACTTTTTAAAAAATCTTTGACTTTTTAGGATTTTTGTGAGATTGAAGACAGATTTTTCAAATAGTGTCGCCTGAAATCGAAACAAACCTGTGGAAGCCTGTGTCCCCGCGTGAACCTGGACTGCCTCACTGTGCAAACCTGGACTGGTTTACTGTAGCAGACTCTGAGGACTCTTAATCAGGACCACATGTCTCCTGGCCCCACACACAGTTTTAATGGCTGACTCGAGAAAATCCTGCTGATGGACGTGATTAGACGGCTGAAGACGGACCCTCCACCAATAGAAGCCCTCCGTGTCTTGGCGTGGGGTTTTCCGAGCTGTAGCCGAGGAGACCTCCAGTTCTTAGATGCGAATTAGATATGGAGACATCCAGCAGAGGTGGTGCAGACTGATTGGGTGGTAATGAAAACGGAGCTGAGCACAGTTTATCCCGCCGTTCTCCCTTTAATCCTGAAGGAACAGATCTGCATTCACAGCCCTAATCCTGCAGGGACTCCTGGATCCTGGCTCACGGCCCACTCACTCCAACAACTTTACTCACATCCTGCCGGATCATCTCAGCTGCTCCCACCCAGATCCACTGACTGTTAGATCTCATGTCCTCCTGCTTGTGTTTGATGACAGACAGACCACTATTCACCGAACACCTTCACTGGTTCCTTCTGCCCCCCTTTTTTTTTCTCTGGTCTCCCAGCTTTTACTGCGATCATCCATCAACGTGTTCAGGTTGATCACAACTACTCTGATCCACGGCCTCACAGAGAAACAGTCCAGGTTCACGCAGTGAAACGGTCCATGTTTATACAGTAAGACAGTCCAGGTTCACACAGTGAAAGCGTCCAGGTTCGTAAAGTTCGGTTTAAGCAGATGACACATTTATATGCATCTGTCTTCAAAATCCATTTTCAAACACAGAAATATTTATTATATATAAAATCCAACATTCCAAATATATTCCACGAGTCACATGACGAGAAGGTCAGGCTCTCTGCTCGGCGTGTTTGAGGTGACCGTGAGTCTAAACCACCGTTCTATGACGTTTGTCATGAATATTATCATTCAACCTGGCAAGTGTGACCTCTGACCTCAGTGGGTGGATGAACCTGGTCTAACTGGTTTTTGGTCTTACCAGTCTTGTATGAAGAGGGCAGGATGGTGGAGACCTGTACCCCCCAGGGCTCTAGTTCATGTCTCAGAGTGTTCATGAAGAGGTTCAGAGCTGCTTTAGATGCTCCGTACGCCGCTAGACAGGGAAACGGCTGATCGCCTGAAAACATGCAGACACATCATCAGCTGACTGATGACATCAGAACCAGTCACATTTGACATTTGTTTGTCAGGTGATCAGGAAGTCCAGATAACCTGGATCGGATCATATGGACATGTGTTCGACCTACCGGCGGGGCTGGAGATGGTGACAATGCGTCCTTTGGCCCGTCGCAGTAGCGGCAGAAAGCTTTTGGTGATGTTCAGAGTGCCAAAAAAGTTGACCTCCATGCAACCGCGATAGTTGGACATCAGAGACAGCTCAGCATCTCCGAAGTGCAAACACACTCCGGCGTTATTCACCAAACCCCATAGACCTGTGGAAGAATGACAAGCGGTAACATCAAGATAACATCATGTTGACATCATGGACACAACATGGTGAAACATGGTATCATCAGGATGACATCATGGAGAAATCATGGACACACCATGGTGACAACATGCACATATCATGGTGACAAAATGCGCACACCATGTTGACAACATGCACACATCATGGTGACAAAATGGACACATCATGGTGACAACGTGGACACATCATAGTGACAACATGCACCCATCATGGTGACAAAATGCGCACACCATGTTGACAACAGGCACACATCATGGTGACAAAATGGACACATCATGTTGACAACGTGGACACATCATAGTGACAACATGGACACATCATGGTGACAACATGGACACATCATGGTGTCGACATGCACACATCATGGTGATGACATGGACACATCATGGTGACGACATGGACACATCATGGTGACAACATGGACACATGGTGACAACGTGGACGCATCGTGGTGACAACGTGGACGCATCATGGTGACAACGTGCACACATCATGGTGACAACATGGACACATCATGGTGACAACATGGACACATCATGGTGACGACATGGACACATCATGGTGACAACATGGACACATCATGGTGACAACATGCACACATCATGGTGACAACATAATAATAATATTAATAATACATTTAATTTATAATGCACGGACACATCATGGTGACAACATGGACACATCAGGGTGACGACATGGACACATCATGGTGACAACATGCTCACATCATGGTGACGACATGGACACATCATGGTGACGACAAGGACACATCATGGTGACAACACAGTGACATCAAGTTTAGTCTAGAGATCAGATCCATGATGTTTCCGGTGTCGTCTGCCACTCAGATGACCCACAGTTTTGGGGCTCGAGCCAAGGAGTCTAGCTGTTGTGGGGTACCTTCAGCCAGACCCAGAACCCCAAATTGCTCACTAGGCACCGCAGATAGACGTTGAAAAAAAATAAAGGCATCACCTTTGAATGATAACTACCTCCCTGGTTTCTAACTAAATCCATTTGACAGAAATGGAACATGATCAAAATCCAACTGAAGTGCTGTCACATCTTCACCTCCTCAGTCTCTCCGGCATCTTCGCTGCAGACAGGTTTCACATTGACACCATAATTACTGTTATTCGGAAAATATTCAATTAAACGGATGATTCACACTTTTAAATCACGTTCACTATTTTACATGATAATTAATTTGATCAAATGTACTTTTTGTTTAACTTGATAATTACTACCTGCTTCTGAGAAACACCCGACGTCTTTAAGAAGACTGGACTCTTTTAAAATTTATCTTTGACCAGAACCTGCAGAAACAGAATCATGCGACTAAAAATGATAAAAAATGATGAAGTCATGG
Source organism: Lophius piscatorius (assembly GCA_009660295.1). Classification (NCBI taxonomy): domain Eukaryota; kingdom Metazoa; phylum Chordata; class Actinopteri; order Lophiiformes; family Lophiidae; genus Lophius; species Lophius piscatorius. The sequence goes on from VRLP01001441.1 coordinate 104,697, forward strand.
GACACCGGACAGAGACTAAATTTAAAGTCTCGGAAAAAGAGGTGAGCAGCAGCTGGGATTATGGTTTTGAGCCCGGTGCAGTTTTTGAAACAAGTCCAGTTGAATGAGTTGATGTTTTTGGTGGAGATCCAAATCTGGTGGATGGAGGAGGACTTGGAAGATTGTTTGGCCTTGGTGGAGGAGTACGTTCCGCTGAGTCTCGTTTTAGTTGGCCTACTTTCTCCGGTAACTGACACTTGTTTCTTTGCCACGTTTGTCAGCACTTACTTAGCCTAGAATGTTGATCACAAATGTTAATGATTCTGGTTACGGCAGAACTACAAGTCCAACTAAACATTTATCTGCGGTGTCCTGGATTCCCTTGAGTGTTTATATAAGACTAATCACCACACACTGCCAGCACAGTGCAACATGAGGTCAACCTCTCTCCCTCTCTGCGGTTGTGCAAGTGTAAACAAGCCTCGCTCGCCCTTATCTGCAGCAGCCGACCAAGAATCCCACGCTTTGTTTTACGAGGCACGGGTGGAGCTTTGTTTGGGCCTGAACTCTTCTGATGAAAGATAAATCAGGAAAGAACATCCAGGCTGGCAAACAAACACCTGAACAACCCGTCCAGGTACTGCCTGTGGTTAGGCAGTGCAAAGCTGGGATCAGAACATTTCTGCAGGAGAGGCAGCCTGAAACAAGGCTGGTTGACAGTTGGTCATGTGACCGACTTAGTTTGACAACATCAACTCCTTTTACTACATGAAAGCTGGTTCGAGCAAAACTGCAGCAGGAAGGACAGGAAGTCCAACCGCGAGTCGTGAGGATATTTTAAGACCAGCCTGATATTAACACGACCTACTAGCACCATTCTGAAATTAGCATGAAATGCTAGCACTGTCCTGACATTAGCCTGATGTGCTTGTATTGTCCTGAAATTAGCAGCAACATGCATTATTGCAACATGCAGCCAACATCCTGATATTAGCAGGACATGCTAGCACTGGAGTGACATTGACATGATATGTAAGCTCCGTTCTGATATTGACACAACATGCTAGTACAATACTGTAATACTGGCGTCAGCTGCTTATAAACTGTAGTAAAATTTGCATGATAAGCTAGCAACATTCTGACATTGACCCAACATGCAAGCTCCATTCTGACATTAGCGCAGCTTTCTAGCTCCATCGTGATATTAGCATGACATACTAGATCTATTCTGGTATTTCCACAATATGATAGCACTGTAGTGACATTAACATAATATGCTAGCACAGGCTGAATATTAATAGGACATGCTAGCACTGTCCTGACGGTAGCACAAAGTCCTCGCACTGTCCTCGCATTAGCATAACATGTTTAAGCAGCGTGACATTAGCACGGCATCCTAGCACTGTCCGTAAATGACGCACAACATCCTTCACCGTCCTGACATTAGCACGACATGCTATCAACATCCTGGCTTTGGTGGTACATGCTAGCCTTTGTGACATTAGCAGGCATCCTAATGTCACGATGCCTAGCAGCGGCTGATTAAACGTCCAATCAGATCGCTGCTCGGCTCGGATTGGTTCATTCAGACTCAGATAGTTTGGAGTTTTCTGTGTCCTCTGCATATTTAGGTAAAGTTTAACCACCAGCACGGTTCTAGAACGAATCAGTTACCAGACCCCTTGAGAGTCATGTGACCCTCATGTGAGCAAAGTCACATTTTGTTTTCATGTTGTACGAAGTCAAACCCACTTGTGTGGTAGTTTTTCTACCAACAAAAAGGTTCAATGTGGACCCAAGGACAAGAAACCAGTCCATGGATCAGTTATTTAACATCAGAATATGGGTTTACCTTGCAGGCCCAGTTTAGCCTGGGTGTCCAGCAGCGCCTGTTGGACCTGCTGTGGATGAGTGATGTCTGCCTGAATGAGGGTAAGGCGTGAGGAGCAGATCCTTTGCAGTTCTCTGGCTCCATCTCCCGACAGGTCCAGAACTGTGGCGAACACCTGAAAGCCCATAGCGTCCAGATGCTTCGCTGTTGCGTTCCCGAAACCGGAGTCACAACCTGCGAAGAGACACGGGAAAATGTAAATAATAATAATAATAATAATAAATGATCGCAAGACATCGTAGACGTCTGTCCACTCCTGATCCTGACCGGTCAGACTGTGAGGGTTGACCTCTGGAGGCTTTAATTCTCCTCCAGGGTCCAACGAAAGAACGGAACCATGTTCATGTTATTCAAACATCATCCAAACGATGATACACATGATAAAGATCAGAAGTCACCTAATGAGGGTCAACAGTCACATGATGAGGGTCAAGAGTCACATGATGAGGGTCAAGAGTCACATGGTAAGGGTCAGGAGTCACATGATAAGGGTCAAGAGTCACATGATGAGGGTCAAGCGTCACATGATGAGGGTCAAGAGTCACATGATAAGGGTCAGGAGTCACATGTTGAGGGTCCCACTATGATGTGCCGTTGCTTTTAGGTCACATGACATAACAGGGAGCCGTTTTAGCTGAGGTTTGCGCTGTCTTAGTGGGATCTTGTTAGTTTTCTCTCCTTCTCCCACAGGAACCGCTCAGAGCTCCCACAGCTGCCTGTCTCCCACTGAGAAAACCTCTGGTGTAGCCAGATGAGTCTGTGTTCTGTATACTCAGACTCACCCATCAACATGCCCCTCCTCTAAAATCAGCAGAGGTTTGTTCAGGACAAAATAAATGGGATCAGATGTGTATACATGGTACCAGAACGTGGAGCAGAACAAGACCGGCTGGCACTGCTATTGTTTGTCGGTGCATCTGGATCAGAACATCATCACATTTGACAAATGACTCAGCAGACACACCACAAAGCCCCTCCTCCAACCCTACAGCTCCCAGACATTCTAATGAGCTGATACTGCTCCTCCGCATTGGCAGGACTGGACCTGAGCGTCTGACTGATGGGATGGTTTTACGGCCCGTCAAAGTCTGTGATGGCTACGAAACAACTTAAGGGCATAACATGAGCCTATTGCTGTCTGATTTTACGACGCAGTAAAACTTTACGACGCAGTAACACTCGTGATGTATCAAAAGGCATCGAGGAGCTTTGAGATGAAGGCTTGATGGCAGGCGGCGAAGGATCAGTATGGCTACTAAGTGTAAAGCCCAGATCGCGCGGATTGACTTTTATCTGCAGGAGTGGGCGGAGCCAGATGTGACGGATAATCCGGCTGCAGGTAAAAACGGCTTGGAGAAGGATCATTGCTCCTTTGTGTCGAAAAGAGCGGGTTGAGGTCTTCCGTGTGGTTCTAACTCTGCGGTAGACCAAGACCTTGCTGGAGGATTTACATCATCAAGTGGACTATGAATGCCTCGGGAAGATCCAGGAGGACCGGGAAAGTGTTGGGCCTAGACCTGGTAAATTCTGAGATCAGATTCAATTTCCAATGTTTCAAAAGGGCCTGTGTGTGCAGGATCAGGTCTATAAAGGCTTCAGAACAGGTTCAGGTCTGTGTTCTGTTCCACAGCGGCTGTGTTTACCCTGCAGTTAAATGCATGAAACCACATCAAAAGCTTGCAGTTCTGCAGGGACCACGGACCCGTCCCCATGTTTTTCCCAGAAGGATGTGGAGTCACATTGCCAGAGGCTCTCCCGCTTTCCCAGAAATCCTTATACCTACCACCTGAACAGGACTGGCTGTTCCGTTTGCTCCTCCGTGCAGCGGGGGCCGTTGCCGTGTTTCACTCAGTGTTCTTGGAGGGTTTCCAGAAACACGTCCCGGAGAAGAGAAATAGAGCGAAGGCTGGCACCGCTCTGCTCGTTAAGTCACAACCACACACACACCTAAACTGAGCCGCTGCCGACGCTCAGAACCGGTCCTGAGGTCTGATAGATGAAAACAGGATGACAGGTGAAGACAGAGAATGTCTAAAAGTTCAGGTTTCAGTCTGTTTGTAGAAATAAGTCAATCAGATTTGACACTATTTAACTGTATGAACCTGGACTGTCTCATTGTTTGAATCTGGACTGTTTCACTTTATGAACCTGGACTCTTTCACTGTATGAACCTGGACTGTTTCACTTTATGAACCTGGACTCTTTCACTGTATGAACCAGGATTGTTTCACTGTATGAACCTGGACTGTTTCACTGTATGAACCAGGATTGTTTCACTGTATGAACCTGGACTGTTTCACTGTATGAACCTGGACTGTTTCACTCTCTGATCCTGCATCTGGTGATGCATCAGGCAGAGGGTCCACCATCTCATATCCCTGTCCCTCAAGTTTGATCATTGTTGCTCCATGTGAGACACATCTGGCTGGTTAGACATCAGCTCTCCACCGTCTCAGGTTCCTGAGACCGTCTGGTTCAGGTCTGGGTCTATCGCGGGTCAGGAAACACCCGGATCACTGAGTCCTGTTGTTTGCAGCATGCTGTATATCACATGATGGCCACAAACCACACACTGTCCTACATTCTTCCCTCTGAACCCTCTCAGCAGGCCTCCATGTTTGCTCGGAGGCCAAAGGGTAACGTGGACTCAAGTTTCAGAGACAATGATGGAGACTGAGCCCGTCCTTCTGCCCCGCCACCATGAGTTCCACACGTCTTCCGAGCCCCTGTGAGGACAGCCAGGGGGGTTCTCTCGGAATGACAAGCTTTCTCAGGAACATCTCCAGAGTAAACAGACCGTTTAAGAGTCAAGAGCCATCATGGAGCTGATCATGTGGTGCTGTTATCGCTGCAGGAGACGGAGCGGTCCCTGAGGCGGAGCGGCGTTACGTAACCGGGCCCAGACTGGCCCCTCACATGAAGAAACAAACGTAGATCTGTGCAGAGACAAACGTACAAGGTCAAAACAAACATCCGTCTCATGGCGGAGGTCTCAACATCTGTACACAGAAGCCCCGCCCTGATGAACCAGAGTGAACCACAGACCAAAAGCCCTGTGGACAAGAAGATGATCCAGGATCCTGTTGGTCCACAGACAGGAGAGTGCTCTCAGAGCTCAGCAGCACCACTCCCTACCGAAGTACTCAGTAGATAACAATAAAAACAAGTAGAGGCCATTGAGAAGGTGCTATGGATCTTTGGGAATGGTTCTAAGGTCTTATTCTTGCAGACCTTTTTTGGATCATTGTCGAGGTTCTAGAGACGGCAGAGACTTCTGTAGCTATTGATACCACTGATGTTCTGAGCAGCCCGATGTAAAATGTTCTACAGGTCCTTCAAGACTTCCCAGAGATCCCATACGACCTCCACAGGCTCAGAGAAGAGAATCAGGGGGAACCATAATGAGGACTTAGCAGGATATGGTTCTGGATTATCTGAGAGGCCCAATGGGTTCCTGGAGTGGTTCTGGGCTATCGTGGTCTTGGAGGATTTTGATGAAGCTCTTCTGGCGATGTCCTTAGTTTGATTTACCCTCATTCAGACAGAAACATTCAGATCTTCATCTGGCTGGTTTGACGAGACCTGTACCTGAACCCAGCTGCCTGTGAGAAGATCTAAACTCCAACTCTGCCAAGAGAAACAAGACCTTCCTCCATGTGGATGCTCTCGATGATGCTGTGTCTCCAGAGTAAAGGTTGACCAGAACTTGACATGGAAATGATGTCAAGAAGAATTACTTTCATCTGTGAAGTATGTAACCAGACACCGTAGAACATATGGTTCTGAACTGAACCAGGTCCTTGGTGACATCAAGCAGAAGATGATTGAAGATGTTTCAGGTGCTCTATGGGACGAGAGGTTCTTACGAAGGGTAACCAGAGGTTCCTGTATTCCTTCTTTTTGGGTCATTCATGAGGTTCAACACATAGATGGACATCTACTAGGGGTTCTTCAAGGATCCCTTTAGATCTTTCATCGCAATCCTGGACTCCTTGAAGGGATTTAGGTGACCTTCATGATCTCGCTCTTGTAATGATTGTTCTAGCGGCCTTTGAGAATGTTTCAGTAACGTTTTAGGATCTAAGGGTTTCCATGATGGGTTCCATCAGTCCAGACACCACTGAGAAGGTCCTTGGGATTCCTTGAAGATGTTGAATACCTCCTTAATAAGGTGAGAGGTTTTTAATATTGTTCTTCAGAAGTTCTGAAATTCTGAAGTTCAACAAATAGATGGATTCATAGAGATCACAGATTTTAGGAGACCCTCATGAAGTGATTCTGGTAAACTGTCCTCTGAAGATGTTCCACTGTAGGTTGACGATATAAGGGTTTCCAGGTTCTGGTTCCATGGGTCCTCTAGGTCGATCTAGACACCAATAATACTGTTCTATAGGTGCTTGAAGAGGTTCTTTGGAAGGTCCTCCGGAGGTTTTTGTAGTACTTCTATGAATAAGTCATGATGTTTATAATGCAGAGTTCACCGTGGAGGTTATGTTTTGGTTTTCCTGCACGATTATTCCAAAACGACTGGACAAAGTTCCTCCAAACCTTGTGGGGGGGGGCGAGGTAGAAAAGCTGTCCAAAGATAATAAAGGAAGCCATTAAAGTTGAAACACATGTGGGAATCAATCAGTGGATGTTCTTCAGCACTCCATCCTTCAACAGGAGAACCTTTCAAGCTTCATACTGTTTGGTTTGCTGCGGTTTGTCTCATGAGACGTCCACGTTTAATTAAGGACTTTCAGAGAGGTGGGTTGGGGGGAGGAGACACCATTTCTATATTTCTGTAGATACGTGGGTTCAGGGTGAAGCAGCTGGTAGTCATCACTGCTCCATGTTTAATCTTAATCACAGCTCTAGACCACAACACCATCCTTCACACAGGAACCAGGACTGGAATGTAACCATTAGAGGGACTGAAGGGGGGTCAGATGGAGTTTGCATAGAATCTCAGAGTCTTGGTCTTCCTCAAAGAAAACCTTAACCAGGTTCCTTCCATCTATTAAGGACCTCCAGGAGATCAACTTTTCCCTGAAGGGATTTCGGTTAAGGAGCAGGAATCTTTGAGATGAAGGTCCTCAAAGTTTTCTTTCTCTGGATCATTAATAAAGCTCCAACGATCTTCAGAAACCTTCCATCCATTCTTGAGGACATTCAATGTGTCATGGCTAAGGTTCTTACAATACCTAGGAACGTTGTGAGGTGTTTACCACTGTTCTAGTGATCATCGGAGAGGTTCCACATGTTGTTGTGGAGGTTCTTGAAGCAACAAATGATGTTAGAAAAATCTCTGTAAGAGTCCAATCCTTCCTTGAAGAGGTTCTACTGTGTCATTTCTCAACAGGTTCCTGATGATGCTCTCATGATTATGTGTGATCCTAATAAGGTCAATCTAGAGGTTCCAATGCTTCTTGAGTAAGTTCTAGTGGTCCCTGAAGATCCCACAGTGGTCCCTGGCAATGTTAGAGGTTTCTTAATTTGTTATCTTAATCCTGAGGAGGTCCAATAGATCAATATAAATGTTGGAAAGCCACCTAATGGGCTGAGAGGTGCTTACAAAGGTTCCTCAGAGGTTCCTGTGTTGCGTGTATGGATCACTCAGGAGGTTCTACAGATGCATGGCATCTATTATGGTTCTTCATGTATTCATAGAGGCCAGGCTCTTTGAAGATATTATAGATGATCTTGATGAGTTGGTGTCTCTGAAGATGTCCCAACTGGTGTTTGATAATACAAATGGTTTTATGATGGGTTCCATGGGTCCATCTTAGATGTTCTAGACACTATTGATACTGTGTGTGTCCTACAAGATGTTTCAAAGTTTCCCCATGACTTCATGTTCATAATTTACTGAAGTTCTACAGATAAGAGATAATGTTCTGTGGTTCCCCAAGAGGTTTGGGGTTCTCTAAGGAGTTCTAAGGAGTACCTGAAAGGATCATTGGTATTCTTCATGACTTAATGAGGTTTAGTTAACGAGGTTAAAAGTCTTCATGAGGTTCTTCAGATAGATGGACATGCACTAAGGTTCTTCAAGAGGTTAAACAAGGCTTAAATAAGGTTGTTGTTGTTGTTGAAGGGTCCTTCAGGAGGTTCTTGGTAGAGTTGGAAACATCAAGTGTCATATGAGAAGTAACCTTTGATGTTTCGGGGGACCATTTTGGTCCGGATGAATGGTTCCTCTTTTAACCACATGAAGACTGAGACCTTAAAAAAGATGAAGGAACATTCCCTGAAGAATGAAGCTTCTGTCAATTCGTCCACGTCCTCAGAGGAACGTGTCTTCAGCTGTTCTTCAGCTCTCCAAGAAGTTCACTTGGCTCCATTTTTCAGCTCCGCTCTTATTCTCAGACTGACCCCTCGATGACTTTGGTAGCTTTCAGCAGAGTTAATTAAGACCGAGCCGTTGATGGAGATCTGGGCTCTGGACCAGGTTTAAATCCCCACATAGACTTCTTTTCTTTTGAAGCATAAAGTTGGGTCAACAAGCCTTTCAGCAATCGGACCGGATTTCACAGACAGGGCCACCGGGGGACCGGGGACCCTCAGGTCAGGACAGTATCTGGTGTCGGCTGCAGATGGTAAAGGTGACACTGAGACATGGTCATGTACGACTGTAAGGAATTTATAAACGTGTTTCCATGGCAACCACCTGAAACTCAGTAGACGGCTTCATCTGGATGTTTAGAACTCGTGTCAGATTTGAAACACAATCAAAATATCATCGGTGCTTTAGCCAATTATTTTTCAGCTGCTGATAATTCAAATGATTAATATTTCCTGAACAACCTGGATTAACTTTCATTTTATTATGAAATAAATGATGAAAAGTATTTAAGTTTATAGTTAATAGTTAGTTAACAGCTAATTCAAATGTAAGTTAGCTTCCTCACCACTATCTACAGCTGTTATCAATAGCAGCACTCTGTGCTTAGCATTAGATAGAGGCTACTTCATTAGCATTTAGCTACTTCAACTACAACTCAAGTTACAGCTGTTATTAATAGTAGTAATATTAGCCTTGCAGTAGCTAACGGCTAGTTTTTTTTTCTAATTTAGCCACTTCAACACCAAGCTACGATGAATCATGATTTAAGTAACACTAGCCGACTAATAGTTTGCAGATATCTCGTAAGTCTGCTACTTCATCACCACAAAATGAATATAATTAGCTAGTTAAATTGTTAGTTAGCTACTTAACATCAAAACTGTCCCTCTTATTTATAGTCGTTCTATTAGCCTGACAATAGCTGGCAGCGAATAATTCAGCCATTAAGTTACCTTACCACCAAACAGCTACTGTTATTAATGGCAGTAAAATTAGCCTATTGGTAGCTAACAGCTCGTTCGCTTGTCAGTGAGCTCCCTCACCACAACACTGCGTCCGTGATTAATTGTTATCCATGTGGGTTGAATTCAAAGCAGAGTGATTAATTGTAGCAACATTAGCATAAGAATAGTTAGCAGCCCGGCTATCTAAGCTGTGAAGTCTGTTGGTTGTGAACTGTGAATACAGGCTAAAACTAAAGTTGAGGTTTATTATCATTTATCCCTCTGCACTCGCAGTTACCCATCTTTATTGGAGCGCTTCACTTTCACTTCATGCCTGTCGGCGATTAGCTTCCGTCCTCGGCGAGCCTGAGCTCCCGAAGACCTCATGGAAGCCTGACTTCAAGTCGCGGGGGTGGGAAGTGAATTTACGAGGGAGGAATTTGGAGCGCCCTGCCCAAACATGTTTGTCTACCTTATTGTGTGAAGGTAGCTATTCAGTGACACCCGGCTGATGTTTGTGTGACCTACATTTCTTTCATGGTGGTCGGAGCGGTGCTGTTTCCTACGTGGGAGTAGAGCGCCACAGAACACACCTTTGTTCAAAGTCTGAGAGTGTTGAGGCATTAATGCTGCAGGAGGCTGAGCCTTAGCATGTGTAGAACGTTAACCAGAAATGGTAACTTCGTGTAATCACGGCGTTAATGTGGTACTGATTCCTCCCTGGGCGGTAAACACAGTGACGGATCGGCTCTGATTTTCCTTTCGAGGTCACATGAGGACACGAGGCAGGAGAGGACAACACAGCTAACTCCACCTCATATTGAATTAACGTGACGATAGCTTAAATGAGTTCATAGCTCTAAAACAGAGGGATAGCTTAATCTGGTTAACATTAGCTCAGGACATTTTTGACATCTTGATAGCTGACGTTAGCTGATGTTAACTCATAGCTTTAAAACACAGTGATAGCTGACATTAGCTGACATTAGCTAGGAGAGTTTAAAGATGGAGATTATTAATGTTCACATTAGTTCATAGTATATAATGATGATGATTGTTAACGTTAGCTCAAGTTAGCAAGTTTCCTCATAGTTTTAAAACACAGTGATAGCTGACACTAGCTAACCTTAGTTCAGGGAGTTTGAAAAAGTTGACAGCTAACAACAACAAGCTAACAACGACATTTACTCAGAGAACTTATAAAGATTTTGCTAACTACCGTTCATTGCATATGAACCTGGTGATAGCGGACATTAGCAAACGTTACTGCATAGATAAAGATGCTGGGTGCTATAATTAGCTCTTAGCTTATAAACTTGATCACATCGGACGTTATCTTGCGTTAGCGCTAAGATGTTTTAAAGATGTTGATAGCTATCATAAACTAAAATTAGGATTAAACCTCATTGTCGGCCATCATGTCCAGGAGTTTAGATTACAACCATCTTGTAATCGGACACCACATCTCCATGGTGACGGCAGTCGCCCCTGCGTAAGTGTGCGTGTGCGCAGATTACACGCGAGTGTGCTGAAGGAAATATTATCAAGCTAAATGAATCCACAGATCTGATTATCTTGTTAACCCTAACACACATCGCTCAGAGCCCGCTGGCCACAGAAAACACAAATGTGATAATTGGAGTCTCAGAACACACGGATCGTTGTCTCGCTCACAACACTATCACTCCAAGCCACCACCGTCTCTCCGTTGTGTTTTCGGAGTAGAAGCCCCGCCCATTTACCCCCGCTGCCTCCCCGTGCTGCAGGCCATTGTTCCCAAAGTTTATTCACACACTCTTTTCCTCAGGCGGCCTCTCTGCTAGATCACATCACCTCCTGGCCCTACAATAGTTTTAAAAAGGGCAGCGGGACCTTTTCAATCAATCGACCCACAAAATGATTTAACCTCTTCATGTCTGGATCAACCCCCCCACCTCTCCTCCCCATCTTCTTAAACCTTCTTCCAGCTTAAACCTCTGGGGATCACCTCCATGCAGACAAATGTAGAATCAATATATAAAATTAACATTTTCAGACAGGGATCTATGAGTAGAAGCATGGCCGCCATCTTCATGGCGTCCCACAGAGCGCCACGAGTCTCGTAGGACTCAAGGGTATGAATTTATTGGTCCGACGTCCAGCTGACATCTGACACCGTCACACACCGCTGGTCTCCAGAAAGCTGATTTTTGTATCTCTCAGCCACACTTGTACACACACACACACACACACACACACACAAACACCTGATCGAGTGGGCGGAGCCTCTTCGTACCTGTGATGAAGACAGCTTTCCCCTGTGCGGGCAGGAGAGCGGGCGGCGTGGTGGTCCTGGTGATAGAGTAGAGGCAGCAGGCGACGCAGATCAGCACCAGAAACAGCAGCACAGCCGGCAGGCAGAGCGCCCACAGCCGCTCGGCCAACACGGTGGCCCCCAGCCACGCCATCAGAGGGCCGGCGGCGCTCAGGTGGGATTCCAAGACCTTCTTTAAGGCTCCGCACAGAAACACGGTCAAAACAGCCAGGTAAATCCAGAAGGGAAGAGTATAATCATCCATCATTGGAGCAGCTAGACCTGGTCCACCTGAAGTTCTGGTCCACCTGTAGTTCTTGTCCACCTGGTGGTCTGGTCTACTTGTAGGTCTGGTCCACCTTTAGAACTGTCTACCTGTCTTTCTGTTGCTTGTCTGGGTCTTCTTTCCCTTTAAGTCCTGTCTTCCAGTCCTTGTGGTGTACCTATGTCTCTGATGTGGTCTGGTCTACCTGTTGCTTTGGTCTTGTTTAACCTACCTGTCAGTCCTAAGACTATAACAGCCACGAGAAGTGTGTGCTGCGGCGGGTCTGTCCTCTCTCTCTCTCTCTGTCTCTCTCTCTCTCAGTCAGTGATAACGTCTCTTGGCCACTCTCCCTCTCTGCTGGACACACTCTGCCTCACAGCTCGTCCCTCTCTCTCTCCCTCCGCTTCTCTCTGTGTATATATAGAGGAGCAGCAGGAGGAGGAGGGACCAGAGGCTGCAGCAGCCCTGCATCTAATCTCGACACACACACACACACACACACACACACACACACACACACTGATCATGTATTGATTACCTAACATTGGATCTCCAGAGGCTCCAGGAGTAAAACTCTGAGTTCTGAGTTTATCTTTGAGAAACATGACGTGAAACACGTCCAGAAGTCAAAGAAGGCTTGACCAAAAGGTTTTAAGTCACAAAAAGTCACAATAAAAGATACTAAATAAATAAAAAATAAAAAAATAATCTAGTAATTTTGCAATAAAGGGAAGAAGCTATCCAACATGCCACATTTGGCGAAGATTGGATCGTGACGGCAGGTTTATAACAACTTCCTGTTTCACCGCAAATAATCAAACTGGAAGTGTCACCGAGGAAACAACCCTGGAAGTTAAACGAAAACCTGAGAACAACTTTTCCTGCTTAACGTGTGGAGATGGCCCAGATCGAACGTCGTGGAGAACGGCGCAGGGGCTGCTGCTCGAAAATATTGTAGGGGGCGCCGTAGAGTCACTTTGCTAAACCACTTCCTCAAACCCAAATCAGGTCAAAGGATTTGCATAAACTGAGAAGTCTTACATTTGTTGTGAAATTCAGAGCACTCATGGCTTCTCCTGGAAAGTTTTAAATCATCACAATGAAAATGCAAAACTTCACGTGTGAACGAAAAGATCAAGACGCAAAAATGTGAAGCAAAATCTGACCGTCAAAGTAATGTAGGCTAAGTGAAAGTAAAGTAACGGCTCCTGAGGTAAATCATGAATATATGAAATCAAAACAATATTACACTTGAACCAAAACCTGAAGACATGAAAATGGAGGATTTACATGTTAGAATAAAATAATATCACATGTGAACTTAATGATTAACATGTTAGAATAAAATAATATCACATGTGAACTAAATGATTAACTTGTTAGAATAAAACTGTCACATGTGAACTAAATGATTAACTTGTTAGAATAAAACTGTCACATGTGGACTAAATGATTAACATGTTAGAATAAAACTATGTCACATGTGGACTAAATGATTAACTTGTTAGAATAAAACTATGTCACATGTGGACTAAATGATTAACTTGTTAGAATAAAACTATGTCACATGTGGACTAAATGATAACATGTCATCTGGAAATCTGTAAAATATAATCCAAAATAATTCAGAGCTCAGGAATGTGAAAGTATGTATTTATGTATTAGAAACTATCAATAACTACATGGATTGACAAATAGATAAAGTAAGATATCTTAATAAATGTATGTATAGATGTATTGATTGATGTATTTAGTGATAAATATATTGATATATATTTATATATCGTGAGAGATGCGTTGATATATTCATATATTTATTGACATATGTTTTGATAGATGTATTTCTGGATGTATTTAAAAATACGTTTATGGATATCTTGTGTGTGTGTTTCTCGACCCCCCCCTCCCTCAGGCTCGCCGTGTTTCCCAGTTTGTATCTACTGACACAGCCACAGACATTTTTATAGATTTATTGATGGAGGTAATTACAGATAAATCAATTCATGTATTGATTTATGAATTGATAAAACGCTGGATGTATATATAAGTACTTCTGATATCTTGGTGTGTTTAGAGACCCCCTCTCCCTCAGGCGCATCTTGTTTCCTGGTCTTCCTGTTAGCGAGTCAGAGGGGCCCCCTGTGACTTTGACGGCGTGATGTCATCAGGAAGAGGTCACCGGCACACGGCGAGCGTTCTCTCCTGTCTGACGCGATTACCGGCTGCTGTGAACACCTGCTGAGCCGCTCTAACCCCTTTCCCCTAATCGGACAGAGTTTGACACACATCCCGTCCAGAACACACGCTAATCACGTGTCCCAGATCAGTCTGATCATTGTGACCTTTGACCTTTCAGATTAAGAGACACACCGCCAGAACCGGACCAAAGGATAGCACACACAAGACTGCAGGCCACCTGGTCTGGTGCAGCTCATGGGTCGAGTCGGATGACCTCTGTAGAACACAAAGGTCACGTGATCACGACAATGATGGCGACGTCACGAACCTTTCGTTCGGTAAAGTGTTTGGGATCGTTTCTTTCTCTCCAGTGAATCAGGTAGAAAATCAAACTCCTTCTTATGACGGCAGAAAGCAACTGCTAATAGCCCAGAGCTAGGCTAATGGGTTCCACGCTTACGATAAGCTGAGTCAGCTGTTTCAACTTTATGATACCTTAAGCTAGTGGTTCATCCTTGCTTCTGGTTGTGTGCTAAGACAAGTTAGCTGCTTGCCCAATTTCTAGTGCTACGATATGCTATGCTATGCTAACTGTACTGAAAGAGAGGCTAACATTTCCAAAACGTGCCAAGCTCTGCTAGCTGGTTCGCTTTAATTCCAGAATGATAGTTAGCTAGACTAGCTGGTATCTTCTGTTTCCAGTTTTAAGGGAAGCCGAGCTTTCGGATTGAACATTTTATGAGGAATAAATACATAATCAAACAAACAATTACATAAAGAAACAGAAGCACAAATAAATGTGTTTTTAGAGGATTTGTTTAAAAAGATATAACAACCATCATGGAGGGAACATGGAGGGACAGATGGTGGTAGATCTTAGGAAAAGGATGGACATAGCTGTGGTGAAAACACGTCTTAAGGAGAGGGAGGAGCCCACAGGTGGACTACATCTTATACTGTAGAGATGATGTCATCTAAAAGAGATTAGAAACTGTGAGGTGGCGACGGGGGAGAACGTTAGAGTGTAGGATGACTCTGGTGATTCAAAGGAAGATAAGAGCAAAGGCCGAGCAGAAGCTCAAATGTTCGAAGCCGAAGAAGGAACTTCAGGGAGGAGTTCCAACGGGCTCTGGGTGGTGGTGAAGAGCTGCAGGTGAGATCTAGCTGTATGAAAGGTGGGGATACGAAGGAAGGAGAAGGGACAAGCTTGATCAGTGAGGCAGAGGGATTGAGATTGGAAGAGTGTGCAGCTGGGTAGGGCGAGTAAGGATAGAGATGGAAAGGTCAAAATAAGTGCCTTATTGGAGGGAACATGGAGGGAGATGAAAGAGAGAGAGAGAGAGAGAGAGAGAGAGACAGAGAGAGATGGGTGGAGAATGTGAGAATGTAAATCAGGAAACTCAAAGGATCAGTAAAGACGAAGGGAGATCAGATTTGAAGAGAATGAAGAGTGGAAGGGAGGTTGGTCCTGATGACATACTGGTGGAGGTATGGAGGTGTCTAGGAGAGAGGACAGTGGGTTATTTTCTCGGAGAGCAGGAGGATGCTTGAGGAATGGAGGAAAAGTGTACTGGTGCTAATTTCCAAGAACAAGCTGTGATGCTCGGAGCTACAGCAGCTACAAAGGTACAGGTATATAAAGCTGATGAAGACCACACGATGAAGATCTTTGAAAGGATGGATGCCAGGTTAAGAGAAGAGGTGAGCAGCGGTATGGTTTCATGCCAAGAACGATGTTTGCTCTGAGAGTTCTGATGGAGAAGTGAAGAGAAGGTCAGGAGAAACGACGGAGAACCGATGGAGGCATTGTGGGATTGCAGGAGGACGTCTGGAGAGGCAGAGAAGTGTTAGTGGTACAGACAGGTTGGGGGGGGGGGGTACTTTTAAATTGTAATTCATTACAGTTACAGGTAACTTGTTAAAATCTGTAATTAGTAACATAAGACAAGTATCCTAAAATGAAAGTAGTGGATTACTTATATGTAAATAAAGACATGAGAGCAAGAGTGGTTTACAAAGCAAAGATAGATTCTTTCTCTTCCACCTGTCACCACCATTTACTGAATTAACATAAAGAAGAATGGGAGAAAACGAAAGTTCAGGCGGTTCACCTGCCAATCCCAAACAAAAGTAATGCTTACAGAAGAGTATTGTTACAAAGTACAGACCTACAATTTAAGCTCGCGGAACATCGCTTAGACAGCAAAAAGAACTTTCGATGCTTTCATAATTACATATTTGTGTGGAGGCTAGGAAGCGTATGGAGAACCCTGAGACTCTTCTGGATACGAGTGTATCCCAACTCTAAACCAACATTCAATCAAAGCTTAGCTTTGGGCAAAACAGTGTGTTCTAATGAAGGAGGAGGACTTTCTCCGCGTGGTCATCAGACATCCTGCTACGAGATGAGGTTCGTACATTCCAAACAGGAAAGACGAGACAATCAACGGTTAGTCGAAAGTTACTACGGCCACCGTGATCAACCGACCCGATTGATAAGGGCTGGGAAAGAATCGGAGCAATCGGCTGAATGATAGCGAGGAGAGAGGGGAGAGATGAGCTGGGGGGAGTTTTAACCTCTTCCTGACTGAACTTTGGCTAGATCTCCATTTCCGCCATAACGGAATAAGCCGAGTAGTAGCCGAGCAGAGTAGTATCGTACTTCAGGAGTAGCTACTTGACCGGGGGAAACGCATGTCGGGAATCACCGAACTTCCCAGCACCAGGAAACCAAACACAAAAAAACTCCTCATCTGATCCATCAGTCTGAGAGCTGATGTTGGTGTGAGCAGCAGGGGGCGCTCTGGATTCCAAGGACGTTGCCTCAAGAACCTCTTTCTGCTCTGGTGGGAGCCAACACAAGCAAAACTTTGGTGTGCTGGTCGTTGCGTCATGTCCGCTCAGCGAGGCACCAAAGCGGCGGTCGAGTGTCTCCATGACAGCAGAAATGATGTGTGTCGTGTCGGTCATGTGTGGCGATGGTTCCGGGAGCTCAGACTGGAGGCTTAAGATTGTTGGCATGAAGATCCAGAAATAGCCCGCCCCCTGTAGAAGATCAATGGACCGACCAAGCGTCTGTAACAAAGAAACATATTCCCTGAGTGAAGTCATCAAGTAAGGGCGGAGCCTGGTCCCTCCGAGTCATCCGCAGATGTCAACCAGCTGATCTTCTGTAAGTCCAATCAGTTTGGCAATAGCCTTACAGTCAGAGCTCCATCTCGTGACACACGGAACACAAACCCTCGCCTTGGCAGTATCTTGCACCTCTTCTGCAGCTGCTGCCGACCGATTTGCCTTGGTCCATACTGAGGCCCACTTTCCCATTGCGCTTCGGTACACTTTTCGGGATGATGCTGCTTTGACCACCTCATTGTTGGCAATGAGGTTGGGTGTGTGTGCTGCAAATCTTTGATGAAGGGGAAGGAAAAGATGACGCTCCTCGTGTCCCTCCATCTCCAGAACTGCGTCCGTATCCAAGAACCTTATTCCATCGTCCAACTCGTCCGTTGCTGCCTCCTCAGATTCAAGTTCACAGAAAGCCCCCGCTGGTAATCCCCAATATTTACTGCATGTAACGGTAATCTGATTACCTTTGACTGCATCAAAGGTCGGCTCTGGGCCCCTTCTTGTCTGCTATTGTGATGGACATGCTGACAGACGAGGACAGGCAGGAGTCTCCGTGGACGTGGATGTTTGTGGATGACATGCATTCTGTCGAGAGAGCAGGGAGCTGGTGGAGGGAAACCCGACAGGTGGAGGTTTGCTCTGGAGAGAAGAGGAGTGAAGGTCAGTCGCAGCAAGACCGAATACATGTGTGTGAATGAAAGGGAGGCAGGTGGAACGGCGGGGATGCGAGTAGAGGTGGAGAAGGTGGAGTTTAAGTACTTGGGGGTCCACTTTTTAAAACAACGGAGAGTTTGGAAAAGAGGTGAAGAGGCGAGAGCAGGAAGGATGGAGTGGGTGGAGAAGAGTGTCAGGAATTATCTGTGTCAGAAAAGTAGCAGCAGGAGTGAAGGGAAAGGTTTCCATGATGGTGGTTTCGAGAAGGTGGCTCCGACCAAAAAACCGGAGGCAGAGTTGAAGATGTTCAGATGTTCTCTGGGAATGAGGAGGATGGACAGGATCAGAAAGGAGGACATCCAGCTGGTTTGGACCCATGAAGAGGAGGGGTAGTGGATCTGCTGGTAGAAGGATGCTGGAGATGGAGCTGCCAGGAGGAGAGAGGGGGACAAAGACAAAAATGGAGGTTTCTGGCTGTGGGGAAAGAAGATATGCAGTTGATTAACGTGAAAGAGGAAGTTGCATCGTAAAAGGCAAGATGGAAACAGATCCTCTGCTGTGGTGACCCCTAAAGGGGGTCCCAAAGGAGAAGTCCAAAAATGAGAGAAATAAAAAAATAAAAATAAAAAGACCTTTTTTGTGTGATGTGTCCGATGATCACGAGGCCACAGAATAATCTCTGTCTCAGGGACTGTCCTCGCCGCAGCTGTGGCGTGCTGTGTTCAGGGACCAGGGGAAGATGGAGTTGTTGACCTCTGACCATGTTTCAAGGTGGAACAAACAGAACTCAGAACCTGTCACAGGCTGATTTGCGACTGTGTGACCATGATGTTGATACCCCTGAACTTTGTCTGGAGCTGCTCATCATCTTCATATTAGAGTTGTCAAGGCGACCACAGAAAACAAAATCTGATGGTCAGCAAGCCAGGGGCTTTTACTTCGACCAAAACCGGGCCCCAGGACCACATAGAAACTAGAGACCGTTTACTGTTTCACCATATGAGCCTGGACTTCTGCTGGGTGTGAACCAGAATCTGAAGTTTGTTGGTGCGATTCCCTCCTGAGGAATAGAGAAGGCCTTGAATGTGAATCCTTGTTCTGACCGTTACTGGCTCAAACTGGGCCCGGATTTTGAAACCCCCAGTTTTTGGACAGATATGTCCTTTAACAGAGTTCATGACGAAGTGTTAAACTTTCTGTGAAAAGTCTGGGGAGAATTTGTGGAGGGTAATTAGATCAAATGTGTTCCTTATGTAACCTTCTCTCCAGGACAGACTAGAACCACAGCAGACCGTTCACATCAACAAAGCATTTCTGCTCTGGGCTGCCCCGTGGAGTCGGGTCTGATTGCAGCACTTTGTGCCAGATGTGCCTCAGGCCCGCTCTGAATAAAACCAGCAATTGCCGCCGCCGCTGCCGACGCCGCCGCTGCCGCCGACGCCATCTGTGAGCAAGGACTGGCAACAGCAGGACCGCGTCATATTCTTATTCAGCCGTAGCTCTACGGCCCACTGGGTTTCTGAGCACTGCCTAAAAACACAGAAGCGGGTCCAACCACACATCCATGCTGGAATATTACTGTCCTTTCAATTCATCGTAGGGCTGGACGATTAATCGTGAAAAGGTCGCAATCTCAATTCAGACGCATATACAATCTTGTTTCTGAAGCATTTCTCAAACATTTTAATTTCTAAAATTTAGAAAACCTTGATACCTTAAATGCAGCTTATGTTATGACTGGGGTTAGCACCAGTTAGCAGCTAGTAGCTGCATTTAATCATCAATTAAATTTGCCATCTATGAGCTATCACAGCTAAAGCTAGCTAATGTCAGCATCACAGCTTAAGTGGGCTAATGTGAGCTATCATACCTAAAGTTAGCTAATGTCACCCATCACTGCTAAAGTGGGCTAATGTGAGCTATCATACCTAAAGTTAGCTAATGTCACCCATCACAGCTAAAGTGGGCTAATGCCAACTACCACAGCCAATGTTAGCTCATTTCAGCTATCACAGCTAGTTAGCTTGCCATTGAAACATCTTTAAACAAAAAGAAAATGGATTATTTTTCTAATCCCTGGTTTATCTGGTCTTTTTTGAAGAACAGAGGAACACATTGTGGCGTGTCGAGGAGTCATGTGACCTCACTGTCATAGCACCTTTCTTTGCTTTTTTCTTTTTTTGCTTTCTCCCCAGAACTTCTGCTGTTTATGTTAACAGCTGTGCATGTCTTCCATAACAGATGGTGTGAAAGTCGAAGTTTTTACTGTTATTGTTATTTATCTCGGCGCTCAAACGTCTGATGCTCTGATTTGGACCAAGAACGCCTCTCATACTGTTGATCCGTCAGACCTCCACCTGCCCAGGTGACCCTTACTAGTCAGAAACCAGGCACTACCACTGTTAACGTATCCCTCCGCATGTCTGCAGCCCCCCCCTAATTACGCACTGGTTACCGTGGAGACCGGCCGGCACAGGAAGTCTGACACACTAACCTCAATCTGCAGCTCATTGTTCACAATGTTCTGCAAGGCAGGGGGCCGGCATGCCGAGTTTTGTCTCCAGCTCTGTGTGTGTGGTCACATGATCATATCCCCCACTACTAACTGGTTACTTCCTGCCCGTACGTTTCGTGACCTCAAGGAAAACTACAGAGAACTTTAATGAGACAAAACAGATGGGAATAACTTTCATGTGAATGGGCTCAGAGTGGAGTCTGATTGGCGCCAAGTGCTAGTATCATCATCATCATCATCATCATCATCACAGCAGCAAAGGTCTAACTGCAGCACCCTGACCGGGGTACAGGTACCAAAGAAAGATCTAAATGGGGTTCAGGTCCCACAACAGCATCTTAACGGTGTTTCTTTGTATCTTTTCTGACTTCCTAAATGAGCCGGCTAAAGCTAGCTAATGACAGCGGAATTAGCTTAAATTCAGCTCATTTTAGCCATCATAGCTAAAGTTAGCTAATGTGTGCTTTTATAGCTAAAAAGGGCTAGTCTCGCTGTAATAGCTAAATGGCAGCTGGATTAGCTCTCCGTGAAGGTGGAGTGTGCTGCGTGCTGATTGGTCGGGTCAGGAGGACACGGTGTTCCCGCTCCTCACTCACTCACACTCACACTCTCTCGCCATAATCCCGTGCTTCCTGGCGGCACTGCCAGTTTTCTCACATCCGGTTTTCATGAGGACAGTGTTGGGTTCACCACCACCCTGAACAGAGTTGGGGTTCTTCCTGGTTTAACAGAACCAGAAAGAACCCATCACGGTGTTTAGGTCAGTGGGTTTTTTGGACGGGCTTCGGCTCAGTCCTGCTAAAGTTCACTACTATCTTTGTACGCTAACGGAGTACTACCACCAATCCGCTTATCGGCTAACCTCCTGCCTCACCAGGGGTATTTCAGGAAGTGGGCTTAGCGGAACCACCCGAGTTGTTTAAGCCTGAGATGAGGGGTTTTCTGTTCCAGAAAGCGGGATAAATTGAGTTCTGACTCAGTTGTCGCGGTAGGTTAGGTTCACGGAAGCCTGAGTTTGTTTATGACTCCTCCTCCTTCGGAGCCTGAAGCAGAGCCGTCAGACATGAGGTGTCCGTCAATCATTTGTGGCATTAATAGAATGAGGCCAGGAGAGGACGTTCTCAAACATCTCCAGCCATAGACGTCTCTCAGGTCCCAGATAAGTCTTCTGCAAAAATGCTCCAAAGGTATCAACAGATTTGGACTTCTTGGATCCAGCTTTACTGCGGTGAAAGGTCTTTGCGTTGCCCCCCATTTTTTTAACGGAAGCTTCTTCTACAACATTGGTGGAAGTATGTGTGAAGTAATAAATATACTTTTGTGACCGCTTTAAAACGCTGAAGTATGGCACCCACAGCGTCTCACTGGTCGCCGTGGTGAATCACATTATCTGACATCCATTCATGCTGGCTGACATGAATTGGTTCGATCAACTCGGTGTTTACCAACTCGGAGTTGATTGAACCGATTCATATCAGGTGGATAACCCGAGCTTTTCCTCTCAGGCTTAATCAGACCTGATAAAGTCTGATTAAGACAATTAGAGGATCAGCTGAGCCGGCGTGAAGAAGAGTGAAGGAAGGGATTTGACTTGAAATCCATTCATGCCATCTGATGAAATGTGAAAGTTGGTTTCAAGCAGGGCAGATTAGTGATGGTGTTCTCTCTAGGAACATCTTGGACCCGCTTTATGGTCTTTATTTAAGTCGTTCACACGAGGAATGTCCCAATGGATAATCCCCCCCCCTCCACAAGCAGAGGGGAGGTCCATACAGGAACGGGTCCCGTCTGTATACATTAAAAAGAAGCATTGCAGTGAACGGTACACTCCAAACTTCTGAGCGGTCGTGTTTGTTCGAAAAACACTTTAAGAATATTTCTCAAGACGTTAAGAAAACACACAATGGTATTAAAAAAAAATCCTGAGGAGGAGAATTCAGGAAGTTGTAGGAAAAATAAATACGATACGATACGAATATCAGCCAGTTTTCATTATTTTTGTGGCTGTGACAACACCGGTCTGCTGCAGGTGTGACGTCTCTCAGGTAAGACACGGGGTCACGGTCGTGTCGTGGAGGAGAGTCTCAGAAAAACAAGCTGATCAACAGAGTAAACACCGCCGGCATCCAAGAACAGGATTGTCTCTCCTTTTGGACAGGAATTAGTGTCCCAGACATGGACACTATTGACCGCGGGATGAGGGGGTCCACTTGGTGCCAGCAGGCCTGTGACACCAAACAGATTAACTGTTGAGTAATCTGTGTTCCCGAAAGGCACGCCACAACAGACCGCCGCTAACCCTCCCTAAGTGGCGATGTCCTAATGAGATGATCCCACCGCCGCGCCATGCGGAGGGAAAGATTGATGAAGTGCGGCAGATTAGAGGCGGAGCCGTCACCTAGAGAGGAAACATCAAAACAAGAACTACAAAAAGTAGTAATCCAATGTGAGGATTTACTCAGAAAAGTAAGTTGAGTTTGCAAACGAGGCCCTCAGTTGTTGTTGTTGTTGTTGTTGTTTTAAGATAAACACTAGTTTAAGTGGCGTTAAATGAAATGGAAAAAGTTCACGGGCTTCACTAATGAAGGCGGAGACTATTAGATGACTATCGTCTGATTGATTGCGCAAAGAAGAGTTTGATAAGTTATCACAGGAGAATAGCAGCGGTCCTAATACAGAGCCCTGAGGTACACCTTTCCACACATGGAGAAAAAAGGAGGAGGACCCAGCAAAGTGGAAACACTGCATTCTACCAGATAAGTAGTTTTAAAATCAACCAACAGCAAGTCCAGTTGTCCAGCCTGGTCGGGTCACAGTGTGGAAAACCTCGGCTAAATCAATAAAAAGGTGGGGGGGGGGGTACCATTTTTTTGAAGTCCAGTGATGTCATTTACTAATTGGACAGCAGCGGCCATTGTGCCGTGTTGTTTTCTAAAACATGAATGATGTTCTGATCAAATATAATACGGATCTCAAACAGTTTTAAGTCGCTTATTAACGAGTTTTTCAAAGGACTTTCTCCAAGACATACTTTATAAATTGGCCTGTAAATGTCCCAGGAGGGATCCCTCCTTTCAACGAAAGGGAGAAGATGGGCAGACTTCCAAACACCAGGAATGTCGGTGTCGGAGAAAGTGCGGTTGAAGACATGTGTCGGTGGTTTCTGGTGGTTTCTATAAAGTCCAAAGCTAACTGAAGTTAAAATAAGGATGGAGATCGTCAGAACCGGCATGTAGAGGTTTAATCAGAGTGAGTGATGGGTTCTGGCTTGAGTGTCGGGACTTCGACCCGTCATCAGTTAAAAAGTTACGACATCACTTATGCTGGCAAAGACGGTCTGGTTCTGACCCGGATCCCTCTCCGATCCAGGATCAGTTTGACGTTGGCCGGGTCCGACAGACAATGCTGTTTACTGCTGAAGCACTTATTGTTAAATGAGGTGTGCATGGCCGGCTATTGTCCTCGCCAGGGTGTCCATGCTGGAGGTCCTGGTGTCACGCCACCCCCTTTCCGAACTGGCCCAACAAAAGGGGGGCTTTATTCAGCCGCGGCAGGAAGTCGAGTGCCGTTCTCATCCTCGCTTCGCTCAGCCGATTATTTGTGAAGGAAACATCAGAAAGCAGGTCAGTGTTCGCATCCCAGCAGGAGGTCAGATCAAGATGCTGCAGGACGAGACGCCGGCACGCCACGCCGACCCGCTGGTCTGTGATGTCACTCAGCATGTGACCTCTTCACAATAAACACAGGGGGACATTCAGAGCATGACTCTTATTTCTGACAGGCTGCAACAGATTAAATAAATAAAACAAATAAAAATAATGAAGCACTGACATTCCATCCATCCGTCCATCTTCTGTTCCGTCCATCTGTCCTTTCATCCACCCATCGTTCACTTCATTGTTCCATCCATCAGTTCATTGTTCCATCCATTCCTCCACCTATCGTTCATCCATTCATTCATCCATCTAATCATCTGTCAGTCAATCATCCATTCATTCACCCGTCTGTCCTTCAGGGTCAGAATGATGGACAAGCTAACATGCTAACATAAAGAGTGTTATTATAGTTAGCAGTAGCACTGACGGACACATCAGAGGCCTCAACTTTGGTGGTGTTGGCAACGGGTGGAGCTTAATGTTGGGTGGAGTTCATGAAGGTGAACTTCTGTGTGGAGGATACGATAGAAGATGGTCAGGTTTGAAGGGTGGAATTGGGATTCAAACCTTTCCAGAGTGGGTGAATGGATGATTGATTAATGGGTGGATGAATAGAGGGATGGATGAATGGAAGACAGATGGATGGATACACAGACGGATGAATGAATACATAGCTAGATGGATGGATGAATGGATGAACAGACGATGAATAGATGGATATATAAATGGATGGATGAAGAGAAGGACGGATGAATAGATGGATATATGAATGGATGGATGAAGAGAAGGACGGATGAATAGATGGATATATAAATGGATGGATGGATGAGGAGACGGACGGATGAATAGATGGATATATAAATGGATGGATGAAGAGAAGGACGGATGAATAGATGGATATATAAATGGATGGATGAAGAGAAGGACGGATGAATAGATGGATATATAAAT